>JAHHUM010002963.1:0-269043 GCA_036173005.1 Crenichthys baileyi | reverse complement strand
CACATCATTTATATATGTTTATTTATCAGAATATAATTATACTTATATAGAGCCCGGAGGGACACCAACAGGTAAAACTCTTTCGAGACTGCAAATGTGTTATAAGAAAGCATGTGTGGCAAATGTTTGGACCTCACCATTCTCTGTTATTTTTGTTACACAAGGATGCCCGCCTACTTCCACAAATTCATCCATTGTTTTCTTAGTGAGAGGTGGGAGTAAAGTCGTTGGGTTTGGGTTAGTTTTAAAAAGAGGTATTTCCACCATGTTAATCTCTCTGCCCAAACATTCCTGTCTCAGGGTCTTGGAACAGATGAGGATTGTCTGATTGAGATCCTTGCCTCTAGAACCAACAAGCAGATCTTGGACATAAAGAAGGTCTACAAGGAAGGTATATGCCAAAAAAGATTAGGAGGAGTTCCTAAACTAGTACTTAGTAATACTTTCAGAACAGTTCTAAAAAGGCCAAGCTGTCCTTTTTAGCTTTTTGCTGTTCTATAATGTAACTTTTATTGATTTTATTTTTCAGAATACAAGAAGGATCTGGAGGAGGATATCAGGTCAGACACCAGTGGAGACTTCAGGGCTGCCCTCCTTGTTCTCTGCAAGGTGTGTGTTTCTTTTGAGAGGTCACATTTAATGCAATTATGTGTTCAGTTGGAGCTTTAGGACACTAAGATTCGAGACAACATAATACAGCCACTGCACACTAACAGAAGTTTGATAGTGAAAGTCCCTCCCAAACACATACACAAACAGTATGTCATCTATAATGAACAAATGCAAAGTTCAGAATCAACATAATGATAATTTATTACATTGTGCTATAAAAACTTAAAGCTAGTATTTTGATTTTACCTTTTAATACAACATAATAATTACCTAACACATACAAGTAACAAAGAAAGATATAGACCTGAACATGTCTAATCAAAACAAAACAACTAAAACATTAAAAATAAATATAATTTTGATGTTATTAATATCATTATTAGTGATGCATTTTTTGAATTTTCCATCAAAGTCACAGAAAAGAAAAAAAAAATCCTTCACTGATTTTAGCCAGAAAGTGTGGAAGGACCCCAGATTTTACAGAATTGATACTTGATTTTGATTCAGAGAAACCTCCATTTCTCTTTTAAAAAGTCATGTGTAATTTCCATTTTTGAAAATGATGTAGGAGTTAGAGACCTTAATACTTGTAGAATGAGTCTTTTGGCAATGATCGTCTCAACAGCGACATACGTTGTGCAATACAATTTTTAAATATAGGTAATGAGTCACTTCACACTGGATCAGCTGGTAGAACATAATTGGATCAACTTTCAGTATGATTCTGTAACACATTGCATCTCATCCATCCCAAATAGTTTTTCTTTCCAATGTTCGCTACCTTTAACAGCAGAAGTTATTTGACATTAATCAAACAAATAAACTAATAATAGCAGCTTTAAATGTGAGTTGTTTTATATAACATTATGTCAAACTTGTAAATACTGACAAGGTGGGATTAAAATGAATTGGAAATGCACTTAAATTATACATCTTGAATAGAGCTGTAGCTTTTTTCCAAAGCTTCTGACTTGGTTAACATTTTTAAAGGTTTTTATTCAGGAGAATCTACTAAGTCCTTTGAGAATCTAGGTTTTTCTGTTACAAAAAACACCCAATACTTTTGGTGAAGAAACGAACCATATTGGTTTCCTTCCGTACCCACAAGGGGGCGTTGGTGGCAAAGAAAAATTATTTGGGATCTCCTCCTGCCGTAACATTGGGGCCCTCATATTGGCAGTCCAATTCTAAGCCAAAAAACAACTAGTCTTCTTTTTGTTATTGGGTTTTGGTGATGTCTCCTAAAACTCATATGACATAATATAATTCCATGTATGAGACATACATTTTGAGTTCAGTTCTTTAAAGAAAGCTGATATTGAAAAACAATAAGATTTTGACAAAGATGAATAAACCTGGGTTAAGAAACTTTTTTATTTTGGATATGTGACAGATTGTAGCAATAATGATATTTTCTATTTTTCCTTATTCTCTTTGAGTTTTCAAATAAAATCTGCACAGGTCTGTTTCAATAATCTTGCGTCTCTTGATGTTGATAAACTAAATTAATTAAAAGAATTTCTGACTGTTTTAAATGGGATGCTGTCTAAGAAGCATGTTATAAAATCAACAGAGAGAGAGAGAGAAAAATTAACCTTTTGTCCAATTAACTGTATACCCCGATAATTTGACAAAAGTAGCAATTGAGTTTAGTAAATATGGTATTTAATTTTATATCTTTCATAGATACAATATAATGTCATCAGTATATAGGGTCATTCTTTTAATTTAATACTGCATTCCAATATTTCTCTGAATATTCTGTTTTCCTGAGCTTCACATTTTCACTATATATTGTTTTTTACGCTCATAATGCGGAGAAGTACAGGTATGTGACTCATGGCATAGAAGCCCACTGTATTCATGTTGTTAAAAAAAAAAAAAAAACAGCAACTAAACTTGCTGTACTGTTGCATGTTGTAGGCTGGCAGGACCGAAGGAATCAGTGAGCAGCTTATTGACAGCGATGCCAGGACTCTGTACGAGGCCGGGGAGGGGCGGAAGGGCAAAGACTGCTCCGCCTTCATTGATATCCTGACCAGCAGGAGTGCCCCACATCTTCGCAAAGGTTAGTATGCTAATCCACTGTGTAAGACATTTCATCCCTTCAGAAGTAATACCATTCTGCTAATTTCTTTTTTTTTTTTTTTTTTAGTGTTTGATAGGTACTCAAAATACAGCAAGGTGGATGTGGCCAAAGCCATTGACCTGGAGATGAAGGGAGATATAGAAAGCTGTCTCACAGCATTAGGTAAAGGCAGATACTTGTATTCTAATTTAATTTATTTAACAAATGAATTCATCTTGAACCATTGTTTTAAATTGCAACAGTGAAATGTGCTGGAAGCAGGCCGGCGTTCTTTGCAGAAAAGCTTTACTTGGCTATGAAGGTACAGTCTACGTAGCAGCTTCTTGCACCATGCACCAGCAACATTGTGACTACTCTGTGCTGGCTAACAAAAACCTCTCCTGATTTTTTTTCTTTCTCCCTCAGGGTAAAGGTACCCGCAAACATATCCTGACTCGCATTATGGTGAGCCGTTCTGAGATTGATATGAAGCGGATCAAGGATGAATTCAAGAAAAACTATGGCAAAACACTTTACCAGGACATTCTGGTGAGCAGACATCTACTGTTAATAATAAAATATGACAATCTATTCTGTTTTTGTGGGTTTCACATATTAAGATGGATAAAATAGACCATTTTAAACTTTTAGAGATTAACAGTTTTTTTCCCCTTCAGGATGACACAAATGGAGACTATGAGAAGATCCTGCTTGCTCTTTGTGGAGGTGAAAACTAAACACCTGTCTCTGGGACCAATGTGCAAATGCCAAAGATCTATAATGATGCAGCTGTGCAAAATCCCTTATTATCTTTTGACATTTATGGTGCCCCATGCACTCGTGGAAGACTGAGAAGATGTCTTTGCGACTGTCATGACATTAAGTAATAAGCAAAAGATTCAAATAAAGTCACTGCTTCAGCAAACATAACACCCTAAGTATTTGTATAATGGCAGCATAGATAGCACATTGTGCTCCTGGATCCATGCTTTAGACTGACTTAGCTTTGCATTTATTTCCAGAGCTCCATAAAGCTTAGGCCCAGTATTGCAGATTGGCTGATGTATACAGGTTAACTTGTGCCAATCATTTAGTTGTAGTAACACACTTGAAGGAACTTCAACATCGGCAAATAAAAGCTTTTTTTATTGAAGAACAATCTGATTGTGTCCTGTTTCAATCCACATGCATACATATCAATACAACAAACCATTGCACTGTATTGGTAAAGAAATAAATATTGGTAGCATGACTAAAAGTATGAAATTTTAAAACCCAACAGTTTTAGGAAACAATGGCTGTTTTCCACTATTAACAAGCAAACAATAATGAGACAATGCACGGTCTCAATGAACACTAACATATTTTAATCATTTGGAGGGCTTGTGCAGAGTATACAAAACAGTGCCTATAATCGTAGAAAACGCAAGACAGGTAGTTCAACTGTGTCTGATGTAGAAATAAAGGAAAAAAGTTAATTAAATGATTTTAAAAATACTCAGAGAGTAGTTCTCAATGCCATATTTTAGCCACAGTTAATAATCATGCAATAAAACCAGGAAAGCAACGAGCCTAGAGTACTGGTAATGTTAATGTGTCTCTAAGTTATATGGGTTTTGGAAGAAATAAAATGAAACAGTGTTCTATAGCAAGCTGCACAAAAGCAGCACACCTTTTAAATCACAAGAAAACATGGTTGTAATGAATCAAATGATTGGGTAAGTCAGGGATAGCAGACTCAGCTGACAATGCATATGTATAGCCGCATAGCCAGCAGTAGATCTGAAAAGTGTACACACCCCTGTCAAAATGCTTGGTTTTAGTGATGAATCATGTCACAACCTTTTAAAACACTAAATAAGAAAAGCTGCAATAACCTGGATGAATAACTCTACAGACCCTAAAACCAATATTTTCCTACAGCACCATTTAATCCAGTCTTTAGTTTTGGTAGAGGTTTGCCAGCATTCCACGTCCTAAAAAATTTTGTCCACTCTATGTTGCAAAGGTTCTTGAGATCTGTCCAATTGTAAGAGCATGTCTTGTTCATAGCCCTCTTCAGGTGACACCGCAGTCAGTCCAAAACTTTAGGTTTCTTCAGAAGATGTCCTTTTCATTCTATTCATTTGGAAGGTAAGTTGGGACTCACTTTGCTACTGAAAATTATATCCCTCTTCATTATGTGATTTGTCAAAACAGCTTTGGGAAGCTATTCATAACTTCATCCACGCTGATGATTGTCTTCACTGCTACATTGTACACTCTTCTCCTGACTGATACCTTGGTAAAAAAAGATTTTTTGATCTTTAATAAACCAACTACAAATTTTAGCTTTAGGTACAGAATGCAAATGTACAAAGGTCAAACATTTCCGTTTATTTTCAGGTTAATCAGATTCACTGTTACTCATAGCAGATGTGAACTAAAGGCAATGCTGGAACCGAAACAAAAGGTGGTTTTTAACAACATTATTTCTTTATTTAACATATTTCCAACCTTCCAGATTTATTATTTTTTGTTGTTGAATTGTACAGGTTATATGTCACATTAAAGAAGAGTGTTGTTCTTTCATGGTGTCATCTTTTTAGATCACAAAGAAATAGCATTTGTTTACATGTTCTGTATACCTCTGAAAGTTGTGATGACCACACTGGGTCTCAGGAACCTGAACCTTACATTTTAGCAGCTGCACAATACTTAAGGCAAGAAACATCTCCGTTATTTTATCAGCAAACAGAAATATATACATTTAATAGCCTTTTATTTGGAAATATATGCCATAGCAATACATAGTTATTTCAATGTAGAAATTGCTGCCTATAGAACTATGGAAAATTGAATACATTTTGAAAAATACGCTGCTTGAAATGTGTTTTTTTTATACTAGTCTAAATCCATGAGGTGGCAGTATTGCATTTTTAATAATGCCTGCAGCTGTGAAACCACAGAGAAGAAGAAATAAAGCCTGTCCGGCGGGTTATCCGTAGAAGGGGGATGGCCGTTTTCGAAGCTATAACCTGGCAACCTCAGAGCTCCAGCCCGGCACTGTAAACAAGCGGAGGACACTTGGCGTTAGCTAAAGCTACAAGACCCAACCTTCCTCTCTGTATGTGTAAAATATACCTCCTTTAACTGTTGTACGGCTACTCTTTACTACCGTTTTGTTACAACACCACCTTAAGTAATGCTGACACGTCATATAAACGTGTTTTAAAGTCATCTGTTAACCTGGTACAGAGCTAGCCTGCTCACCGAATCTTAGCACTTAGTTTGCCAATGGTCTGTTTAGCAATGTCTCTGTGCATGTGTTGGTTTAATGCACATTGAATGATTAAAATGCATGTTTAATTGTAATACTGAATGAGTAAAGCAGCGTTTAACTTTAAGTAAGCCAGTATAGCGGTGCTGGTTGTAACTGAGCTGTGTAGAGAAGCCATAAAACAAGCAGCCAGCCTTATAAGGCTGCTGGAAGGATTTAGCCACATACGGGTACATCTAAAAAAAAGAAAGAATATTACGCAAAAGTGCAATATTTTTTGCTAGTCAATTCAGAAAGTGAAACAGTTATTTTATATAGGTTCATTCCAGTTATAGTAAAATATTTCTTTTTATTCCTTGTAATGTTTATGAATAAGGCTTACAGGTAAAGGAAACCCAAAATTCAATTTATTAGAAAATTAGAATATCACATTAGAGCAATCAAAAAATGATGTTTCAAGCACACATCAGGCTTCTGAAAAGTATGTCCAGCTCTATGCATCAATACTTGGTTGGGCCTCTTCTTGCATGAATGACTGCATCAGTGCTCCGTGGCATAGAGACGATCAGCCTGTGGCACTACGTAGGTGAAACAGAAGCCCAGGTTAGTTTCATAGCTGCCTTCAGGTCATCTGCCTTGTTGGGTCTGGTGTCTCTAATCTTCCTCTTGACAACAGCCCATAGATTTTCTATGGGGTTCAGGTCAGGAGAGTTTGCTGGCCAATCAAAAACAGGAACACCATGGTCATTGATCCAGCTTTTGGTACCTTTGGGAGTGTGGGCAGGTGCAAAGTCCTGCTAGAAAATAAAATCAGCATCCCCATACAGCTTGTCAGCAGAGGGAAGCATGAAAGGCTCATTATTATTTCCTGGTAGACAGCTGCATTGACTGTGGACTTAAGAAAACACAATGGGTCAACACCAGGAGATGACATGGCACCCAACTCATCACTGACTGTGGAAACTTCACACTGGACTTAAATCACTGTGGATTCTGTGCCTCTCCACTCTTCCTCCAGACTCTGGGACCCTGATTTCCAAATGAAATGTAGAATTTACGTTCATCTGAAAACAGGACTTTGGACCATCCAGTTTCCTTTCTCCTTAGCCCAGGAAAGATGCCTCTGACGTCGTCTCTGGTTCAGGAGTGGCTTGACATGAGGAATGCAACATTTGTAGCCCATGTCTAGTATTCATCTGTGTGTGGTGGCTTTTGATGCAGCCTCAGTCCACACCTTGTGAAGCTCCCCCAAATTCTTGAATGAATTTCGCTTGACAATCCTGTCAAGGCTGCAGTTCTCCCTGTTGCTGATGCACCTTTTCCTATCACACTTCTTCCTTCCACTCAGTTTTCTGGTAATATGCTTGGATACAGAACTCTGTGAACAACCAGCTTCTTCAGCCACAACCTTTTGTGGCTTACCTCCTTTTGAAGGGTGTTGATGATTGTCTTCTGGACATCAAGTAAGCAGTCTTCCCCATGATTGTATAGCCTATGACCCAGAGTGAGAGACCGTTTAAAGACTCAGGAAACCTTAGCAGGTGCTCGTATCCTCGTACTCATCGTCTTCCGCTTATCCGGGACCGGGTCGCGGGGGCAGCAGACTGAGCAGAGACACCCAGACGTCCCTCTCCCCAGTCACCTCCTCCAGCTCCTCCGGGGGGAGCCCAAGGCGTTCCCAGGCCAGCCGAGAGACATAGTCCCTCTAGCGTGTCCTTGTCTGTCCCCTGGGCCTCCCCCCGGTGGGACATGCCTGGAACACCTCCCGAGGAAGGCGTCCAGGATGCATCCGGTATAGATGCCAGAGCCACCCCAACTGGCTGTTCTCGATGTGGAGGAGCAGTGGCTCTACTCCGAGCCCCTCCCGGATGGCCGAGCTCCTCACCCTATCTCTAAAGGAGTGCCCGGCCATCCTACGGAGGAAGCTCATTTCAGCCGCTTGTATCCGGGATCTTGTTCTTTCGGTCATGACGCAAAGTTCATTGCCATAGGTGAGGGTAGGAATGTAGACCGACCTGTAAATCGAGAGCTTTGCTTTTCGGCTCAGCTCTCTCTTCACCACAACGGACCGGCACAGTTCCCCCGTTACTGCGGCAGCCGCACCGATCCGTCTGTCGATCTCCCGCTCCATTCTTCCCTCATTCGTGAACAAGACCCCGAGATACTTGAACTCCTCCACTTGAGGCAGGAACTCCCCTCCAACCTGAACCTCCAACCTTTGCAGGTGTTTTGAGTTAATTATCTGATTAGGGTGTGACACCATGGGTGTCCAATAATGAACTGTTTCACAGTATTCTAATCTTCTGAGACACTAGATTTTGGGTTTTCTTTATCTGTGAGCCAAATCATCAAAATTACAAGAAAGAAAGGCTTCGACTATATCACTCTATGTGTGATGATTCTATGTAATATATGAGTTTCACTTTCTGAGAAGATTGGCAAAAAAACATTGCACTTTTATGCAATATTCACATTTTTGAGATGTACCTGTAATAGATAATACAGACTGAGTTCTCCACTAACTTTGATCTTTATATCTTTGTTTTTCATTTTCCAGGCCAAAAATTTGCAGTCCACCTGTTCATGTACATACTGACCCATGGACCAGTGCAGTGTCTGCGCCACCCGAGAATCCATTTTGGAAGTAGACAATGAATGACAAACTAGTCTTCCTGGGCCTGCTGTATTTTGTCCAGGGTATTCCCTATGGTCTCCAGTCTTCTCTGCTTCCTGTATACCTGCGTGGAGCCGGTCATTCTCTCACACGCATTGGTTTCACCAAGATTCTTTACTTTCCCTGGGTACTTAAGGTACTCTGGGCCCCTTTGGTGGACCGAGTGGGCACCAAGCGTCGCTGGGTGGTGGGGACGGTATCTGGGCTTGCACTGACATGCCTCTCCAGTGCTGCCCTGGCTCCAGAAGCACACATCTGGGGTGTGGCTGGAACTCTGCTAGCCATGAACACCATCGCCTCTGTTCAAGATATTGCTGTAGACGGGGCTGCCGTTGGGTTGTTGAAAGGGCGTGGGGAGCTTGGACTGGGCAATACAGCCCAGGTTGTGGGATATAAGGCTGGATCAGTGTTTGCTGGTGGAGGGCTCCTAGCTGTGATTGATGTAGCTGGATGGAGCTGGATGTTTATGCTGCTGACATTTGTGTATGCAGGTGTGGCTCTGTTTGTGTGGGGGGCCCCTGTGCTGGACGATGAGAATGTAAAGCAGGCTGATGGTAGCAGAAGGGGTGGGCAGGGGGCTGAGGCTGTAAGGCCATGGAGGGTATGGAGAAAGCTGATGGCAGTGCCTGGCACACCTTGGACAATCCTGTATGTGCTCACATACAAACTTGGTAAGTCTAATTAATATGCAAATGCTTTTCCTGTTTAAACAAATACACTTATAAATAACGATGAAATTAATTTTTTATGTATGTTTTGATGGTACTTTATCTTTGCTGTATCAGAAACCGCTCAAAACACAAGTGCTGTGGAGAAACCTCTTGAACTCCCAGTACTGAAGCATCTGACAGTGAGCCAGTGTTGGTGGTGATGTATGGTGTAATCTCTACTGTCAGAACTTTTCGGATATAGAAATGAGATCGAACCAAAGTTGACAGTTTTCCTATTCCAAGGTTGAAAACCAGTGGAATTTGCTAACTGATAAGCTCAAAGACCAGGCTAAGTAGAATATTTAGGCTCTCCACTTCTTTATTAAAAAACAGTGTTTCAACATGTTAACTAAAGGAGTTTGTAATACCAGTGAAAGAACCAGTACCAGAAATGGAAACTAAATATCTGGAAAGTTGAGTATTGGAAACATACAATATTTTGAAATAAAAAAAGTGAAAGAACACTGAGCTCAGAAGTGCATTGAGAACCGGGAAAGGCAATTAATTTGCCCGCCGTTCAAGCTTGTATGGCTCTGTTTAAGTGATCACAAAGGGCACTAATAAAAGATTAGAGATGGAAAACAGTTCTGATGAAAGGAGAAAACAAATATTTATTTGCAAGCCAGTTTGTTCTCTCCGTCCAAGGAGCTCCTGGTGAATTACAGACATTGGTCAGTTGAAACAATTATTTAACCCAAGTAAAACCTTCTGGTGCCAGAATGAGCATCCAAAGTTAGTTCAAAAACACTTTACGTTTCTGTTTGTTTGCCAACAATAAAATTTTATAATCTAATGTGGTCCTACACAAGTTAAGCTGGAGTGTTGGTAGCGAGAGTTAATATGACCAGAGTTTGGTTTTTGGTAGCAGAAGGGGATTATGTAAGGATTAGAGCGTCTTTGTGTCTGTGGCGTTAAGAAGCTGAATTGGAAGAGACCATGTATCTTGGTGATGTGTTTTTACATACGTGTGCAAGTGGGTGGTGGGAATATAATAGTTTCTTCACATTTGCATAGTCCTTGCCTGCGTATGGGCATGAATGTATACAGCTTTGTTTTTTTTTTAACAGTGTGTATGAGGGTGTGTTTTTTTTTATATTATTTTTTTACAGTGTTGAGGGTGGCTCAGTAATCAGATAATCCCTTGCAGAAAACACTACTAGACAAAATATGAAGACTGGCTGGGCCCCCTAATCTGTCTAGGAGCAGCCACACCACACAACACTCTCTCTGATCCACGAGGTCACACATGAAGGCACACAACACACTATTAGTTGTTGCTCAAGAATACTATAGTCATCAATTTAGAGTTTCCCTTCTCAGTCATTTAAATGTCCCCTATCTTTGCATCTAAATACAGTCTCTCTCTCTCTCTTTCTATATATATACATACACACTGCCAGTCAAATGTTTGGACACACCTTTGTCATTCAATGGCTTTTCCTGATTTTCATTACTTTTGTGGAAGCTTAAAGCTTTGTTTGGTAGATTAAAAGTGTTACTATTGTTTTTACCACATGGAAATGAATTCTGTGTAGATTGTTCTGGGCATAAGGAAACAGTCACTCTGAGCAACATCCAAGGCCTGTCTGGGAACAAGTTAGATAAGGAAAAGTTCTTGGGGTGAGGAAAGACTAATACACTTGTTATTGTTGAAGCGATCTTGTAGGCAGAATAGAAACAGTCCAGCTGGAAAGAATTATGATATCTTGAATCTTGCAAGGTTGCTTTGACATTAGAGTTCAGTGTGCCAGAACATGTACGTAAATGGAAAAGATACTTTGGATTGGTCAAAAGTTTCACATACACACTAATGATATGACTTTGTATATATATGCCCTGACTCGTGTCAGAGATTTGGGATTCTTTGGGATTTTTTATATTTTATATTCTTCAAAATAGCTTCCCTTTGCTTTTATTACATCTTTCAACACTCTTGCCAGTCTCTTGGAGAGCTTGACAAGCTTGAAGAGGTAGTCACCTGAAATGGTTTTCCAACAGTCTGGAAGGAGTTCCCAGAGATGGGAATAATAATAAAGACAAACCACTGAATGAGAAGGTGTGTCCAAAGTTTTGACTGGTGGTGTGTATATAATGTGTGTCTTAGATGAAGTTTGAATGTGCAGCATAATTCCCTATTTCAGACGGTATTGTTTTGTTAAGAGGCATGTGGGATATGTTTGTGTGAGACCGATATGTCTGTCTGACCCCCCCCAGCACCTCTCAGAATAGCACACATATGCAAGCACTAAACCCCCTCTCCCTCATTTATCACTAATGAACTCTGCTTCCAACTCTGTGTCCAATCATTCGTAGCCTCGTGTCTAAACGGTGACCCTTGTGCCATCTGAGGGCACCAGCATGATGGGTGAACTGTCTGGGCAGACCAACAGGCGGGGGTGAGGGGGAGGCTGCCAAGGAAAATTGGGAAATGAGCCAGGAGAGAGGCAAA
This sequence comes from Crenichthys baileyi, assembly GCA_036173005.1. NCBI lineage: Eukaryota > Metazoa > Chordata > Actinopteri > Cyprinodontiformes > Goodeidae > Crenichthys > Crenichthys baileyi. Next base: position 257,271 of record JAHHUM010002963.1, on the reverse strand, counting down.
CAATAAAGGCCTGAAGTTGCAAATGCTTTTACAAAATCCCATATTCCTGTTTTCCCTAAACATGGTTGATGAGGTATACATCATCATCCATGCGTAGTCATGGAGAGGCATAAGATTCTCAAGGTACGATAATCTTCATTAAAATTCTTTTTTATAATATTTACTATTACTGACCATGTTTTTCACACTTGAAAATATTTCCACTCAGCCAAATTTGTCTTTCTTACAAGTGACAAAACAATTAAGAAGCCTTCTTTCATCCAGCAGACCAGCAGTGTGCAGCTACAGCTGGGGTATGGGCAGCTCTGTAGATATGTTAAAATGAGTCAACATTTTGCATTCAGTTTAAATTAATTCTTTGGTTCCTCCATTTCTTCTTGTATGTGCATTTAAGTGTGACCGACCTGACATATCCTCTTTTGTTGTCAACAATTTTATTGAGGAATCAGACATGTAAATTGAGACATCCACAATACAAATTTGTCCTCTTTTTGATGTGGACATAAAACATAAAGACAGTACAAAAACAAAACAAAAGTGACATAAATAAACAGGGACATTCTCGAAACCCACCCTCCTCCCCTTTCTTAGGACTTACATCTTATCACACCGAGAATCAAATCAAATTCTCTTCAAATAGCGTTATCAATATATTGCCGAAGGGGTTGCCAAGTTCTATTGAATTGCTTTAAGTTATTTGTTAGTGAGTACCGTATTCTTTCCAGACGAGAGAGCCTTACCAGTTCCTCCAACCACAATTTAACCGATGGAACCTCTGATTTTTTCCAGAACATCAACACTAGCTTTTTTCATATGATAAAGGCATAAGATAAAAATTGTTGTTGTTATTTATTAAATTGAGAAAGCTGAACAGAAACTCCGAGTACAATCAGAAGTTGGTCCAGGCTCAACTCTGTACAAAACATATCTGATAGAGTTTTGAATATGCCAGACCAGAATGGGGTTAATTTTGTACACAAATAGTAAGAATGGAGAAGTGAGGCTTCTTCAATAATAATTAAGAGTAACACTCACACAACAAAGCCACATTAACCTACTCAATTAACAACTTCCCTTACTATTAACTCCTAATTAGAAGTTGAAAAAGGCTCTGCAAAATGTAAAATTCAAGCACCAAACTAACATCTGAGCAACTGAAAAGAAATGGTCTGAAAAACATGTGTCATGTTACATAAGCTGCCTATTTATAAATATCAGCCAACTTCAGATTGTCAGCAAAACTTAAGGCAGCTAATTATGTAACCAAAATGAAGATTCTAAACAATATATAAACTTAGCTGGTTAAACATCACACGACAGTCCAACATTGGGTACTACCGGAATCCAGCCACCCCACATCTGCATCAGGTGTCCGCCCCGGTGTCGCCCGCACCGTCTCCACCCGTGCCAAAGTGGAGCTCCGTGAACCTCCGGGCTTCTTTCGCGTCTGTGAACATTGTTTCTGTTCCTCCGAATTCCACTTCAGTATTTGTTCATGTTGGTTGAATTGCATAAAAATGGGATTCGACGCCGACATTTCCTCTACTCTAAGCTGAAATTTCTGGCTTTCGGTAGAAATTGTAGGGAGCTGAACGTACTCTCTACTGAAGCTGCAGTGTTGTAGATTTAATTATATTCATAATAAAATAATAAAAATAATTAAGTCCTGTGTTAACAGAAAACTATCTGCACTGAGGCCAGTTCAATTCAATTCAATTTTATTTATATAGCGCCAATTCACAACACATGTTGTCTGAAGGCACTTCACAAAAGTCAGGTACATACATTCCAATTAATCTTAATCATTGAACAGTGCAGTCAAATTCTGTTATTTATTCAAATTGGAGAAAAAGTTTTTCTATCTAAGGAAACCCAGCAGATTGCATCCAGTCAGTGACTTGCAGCATTCACTCCTGGATGAGCATGTAGAGACAGTAGACAGTCACTGGCGTTGACTTTGCAGCAATCCCTCATACTGAGCATGCATGTAGCGACTCAGTCAATCGCCATGTCTAGGAGAGAGAAAGGGTTAAACACTGAAAGACAGGGCCATGTGGATCATTGGTAAAGGGTGAGCATTAAGTTGTTGCCAGCAGAAACTTGGACGATTCCCCTCTCCAGAAAGGTGTCACAGGTAGACACAGAGTCAGGCCAGGTGTAGCTCCTCCGGGCTTCTTTCGCGTCTGTGAACATTGTTTCTGTTCCTCCGAAAGTCACTTTCAGCTTTGCAGGATATAACAGTCCATACCGAACTCCCGGCTTGTCCCGAAGAAGTGCTCTGACACCGCTAAATGCAGCTCTGCGTTTCGCAATCTCGAGGGTAAAGTCAGGAAAGATGTGGATCTTCTGCCCGCGGTAGGTGAGTCATGGCCTTCCGGAGGATAATTGTTACGTCGCGGTAATAATGGAGTCTCGCCACCATCGCCCGAGGAGGTCCTGTGTCGTCTGGGTGCCTTCGTAGAGCTCTATGAGCGCGGTCCACCAGCGGTAAGTCATCCAAAGTCAGTACGTCTTTCAGGAGCTGCGAGACTTCAATCCTATGCCTTTCTCTGCCCCTTCTCTTAACATTGCAATCCGTATATTTTGTCATCTGGACCTTCCTTTAAAATCCATGTATTTTTCTGTTAGCTGATTCGTTTCTGTGCGTAGACGTTTTATCTCCGACTGTAGCGTGGTTATGGCATCTGCTGACTGTGTGGCCGCTCGTTCTAGTTCAGCAATAGATGCGCCATGTTGGTCGTTGGACGTTCTCAGCACGTGAATGGCATTTTGAGTCTCGGTCTTGAGGGTGAGGAGTTCTCCTCTGATAGTGGCGGACACCTCTTCGATGCGAGTATCTATTGTCTGACAAATTTCGAACTTGGTGACTTGTAGTTCTGTGCGGAGAGAGTTTATAGCCTCTAGGATGGTAGCATTAGCCATCGGAAGGCTACCCTCAGGCGAGTCCGGGGCGGCTGGGCCCGGATCTTTCGCTTTCTTGTCCTTGTTGGAGGTGTGCATCGTCAAATTTGCTTTCATCATGTCCTGGTGCAGGTAAATGAAGTCTAGACTGCTCTCTCTCCCAATTTATTGTAGAACTGTCCAAATATCAAGTTAGTGCCAAAAATATTTCTAAATCTGCAGGAGCTCTTGGGAAACGCTGCCTACTTCTCCATTGCTCACTAGCGCCCCCTGACATATCCTCTTTAAATCTTCTCCTAACTCGTTTGTTTTATCAATGTTATGGCAGACAGTTTGACTTAAATGTGTAGGATCATCACTTGTCTGTCAACAAGGGCTGAATTCCACTTCAGTATTTGTTCATGTTGGTTGAACTGCATAAAAATGGGATTCGACGCTGACATTTCCTCTACTCTAAGCTGAAATTTCTGGCTTTCGGTAGAAATTGTAGGGAGCTGAACGTACTCTCTACTGGAGCTGCATGTGTTTGTAATTTAATTAAAATTCATAAAAAAAATAATAAAAAAAAAATAAAAAAGTCCTGTTTTAAAACAGAAAACTATCTGCACTGAGGCCATTTTCAATTCAATTCAGTTTTTTTAAAATAGGCCCCCAATTCACAAAAACATGTTGGGTTTCAAGGCATTAAACCAAAGTCAGGTAACATACATTCCAATTAGTCCTAACCATTGAAAACAGTGCAGTCAGAGTTAGTTATTTAAATTTAAAATTGGATAAAAAAGTTTTTTTTTCTAAGGAAACCCAGCAGATTGCATCCAGAAAGTGATTTGGGCGCACCCCCTTTTCCCCTCCCGAATGGCATGTAGGGGACAGGGGGACAGTCACTGGCGTTGATTTTTTGCAGCAATCCCTCAAAACTACTTTCATGTGGGGACAGGGGAGAGGAAAAAACCCCCTTTTTTTAACAGGAAAAAAACCCCAGCAAACCAGGCTCAGTGGGGAGGGGCCCCATCCTGCCAACGACGGGACGGGGGGGTTAGAGAGAACAAGCAGAGCCCAAAGGGGAAAAAAGAAGCACGGGATCCGGGAGTACTTTCTAGGGGAAAGGAAAAATTTAAATTTTAAAGGGATTAGCTCCTTTAGTCGTTTCCCTAGAAAAGGAACATATAAACTCGGGCCCAGTTTAAAGGGTTTAAAGGGGTCTGAAAGAGAGCCCCAAAATTTAAAAAGTTTACGGGAAAAGCTCAGTAAATTTTGCCATGTCTAGGAGGGGAAAAGGGGGTTTAAAACCCCACTAAAAGAAGGGCCTGGGGGCTCATCTGTAAAAGGGGTGAGCATTAAGTTTTTTGCCAGCAAAGCTCGACGATGCCCCTCTCCGGGAAAGGTGTCCACTAGAAAACGAGTCAGGCCAGGTGAAAGCTTTGGGGAAGAGAAAAGAGAGAGAACAAAGTTAAGGAAATAAAGTCACCAAAGTCACTATACTTCTAAATTTTGTGAAAAAAAATCTACGGAGTAAGAGCATTATGTAACAGCTGTATTAAAACAGTTTTATGTGTGATGGAAGCAAAAATGAGAAAGAGTGGAAAGAAGAAAATAGGCATATATTGAACCTGATTCAGTTTAATTTAGTGCTGCAGTTGATCCAATATTTTTTTAATCATTTCATAAGGATTGTCCCAAATAAATCAAAACTTAAGATATACTGTAAAATGAATTTAAGCAATGATAATCATAAAGTCTAGTTTTTACGCGTCCTGCCGACTCTGACACCTTCTAGGGATCAATATGAAGACTGGACAGGTACTCGTACTTGTACTCGTACTCGTCGTCTTCCGCTTATCCGGAACCGGGTCGTGGGGGCAGCAGAGACACCCAGACGTCCCTCTCCCCAGACTTCTCCTCCAGCTCCTCCGGGGGAGCCCAAGGCGTTCCCAGGCCAGCCGAGAGACATAGTCCCTCCAGCGTGTCCTGGGCCGTCCCTGGGCCTCCTCCCGGGGAACATCCCTGGAAACCTCCCGAGGAAGGCTTCCAGGAGGCGCGGAAAGATGCCCAGCCCCTCAACTGGCCCCTCTCGAGGGAGGAGCAGCGGCTCTACCCGACCCCCTTTCCCCCGAAGGGCCGGCCCCCTCCCCCATCTCAAGGGAGTGCCCGGCCCCCCAGGAGGAAGCTTTTTCAGCCGCATGTACCCGGGGATCTCGTTTTCCGGTCATGACCCAAAGCTCAGGGCCCATGGTGAGGGTGGGAAAAAGTAACCGCCCTGTAAATGAGAGCTCATTTTTGGCCGCTCCTTTTCCCAAAAACTACGGGCCCCAAGCGCCCCCTTTACGCAGCAACCCCGCCTGACCCGTCTGCGTTTTTCCCCCCGTTCCATTTTTTTCCCACTCATGAAAAGACCCGAGATACTTGAACCCCTCCACTTATGCAAAAAAAACCCCCCCCCAACCCTGAAGAGGACAAGCCCCCCTTTTCCGTCCGAGTACCAGGCCATTGATTTGGGAAAAGAGCGATCTTCACCCCACCGTTCACACTGGTGCGAACCGCCCCAGGCATGCTGTAGGTCTGGCTAGGGGGGGCCACGGGACTAGTCATCTGCAAAAAAGAAGAGAAAAATCCATGGTCCCCAAACCAGACCCTCCGGCCCTTGGGGCGTCGAAATCCTGCCCAGAAATTTTATGAACGGACCGGGTTGAAAAGGGCACCCTCCCCGGAGCCCAACGCACCGGGAAAGGTGACATAGTCCCGGCGGGCGGCCCAAAACCCCTGCCCGTGTACAGGGCCCGGATCCCCCTAAAAAGGGGGCCCCCGTTCCAACTCCGGAGCACCCCCACAAGGCATCATGAGAGACACAGTTCGAATGCCTACTCCAGTCCAAAAAACACATGCGAACCGGTTAGGGCAAACTCTCCCTATGAGCCCGCGTACCTGTAGAGGGTAATAGAGCGGTCAGCGGTCAAACCGGAGAAGAAAAACCTACCACTTCCCTTATCGGCCGGGACTTCCCTACCAATACCTCGGCATAGGCCGTAACCAGGAGTGAAGGAAGTGTGAATCCCACCGGTGTGGGAACAACCCTACGGTCCCCCCGTCTTGAAGGGGGACCACTACCGTCTGCCAGTCCAGAGGGCACTGTCATGACGCACATTGCAAATGTGAAGAGGCGGTGTCAACCAGAAAGCCCCACAACATCCAGAGATTTGAGGATATCAGGGAGGGGATTCATCCACCCCCGAAGCTCTTGCCCCGCCGCTGAGGCTTTTTAACCACCTAGGTGACTTCAGCCTGGGTGATGAAAGAGTCCAACCCGGTCCCCAGCCTCGTTTCCTACGGGAATGCATGATGCGCGGATTGAGAGATCCACGAATAGATACTCCTCTCAGCTGACGATAATCGTCCCCACGTTGATGGTCAGCCGCCTCCACCCCCACATAAACAGTGTGCGCAATAGCACTGCTTCACCCTCCCGAGGCCCGCCGACGGTTCCAGAATCGCTTCGAGGCACACGCACCGTAGTCTTCTCCATGGCCCTCACCGAACTCTCCTCAGGCCCGGGTTTTTGCATCTGCACACCGACTCAGAGCGCACGAGCACTCTTGTGCTCTCACGGTACCCGTCAGCCGCTCAGGAGTCCCACAAGCCAACCACAGTGCCGAAGGACTCCTTCTCAGCTGACAGCATCCCTTACTGCCAGGTGTCCACACACCGGGTTCTGGGGATTGCCGCCAGCGAGGCACCGCAGACCTTACAGGCCCGCCATATACGGGCAGCAGATCGACAAATCAGATGCGGAATCGGTTCAAAGTCGCTCGGAGGTGGTAGTTAAAATACTCCCTGGCGAGGGCTCGACAATGGTCGTCCCAGGCAGAACACCATCACTAATATGCTTGGGCCTGAAAACTATTCCGGCTTTCTCCTCTCCTCCAGCGGATCCAACTCACCACCCAGGTGGTGATCAGTGGACAGATCAGCCCATCTCTTCACCCACGGAGTTGGTCCAAAACATGCGGGAAGTAAGGTCTAATTGATACGACAACACAAAGTCGATATCATTGACCTCCTGCCTAGGTGGCCTGGCTGGACCAAGTGCAATGATGACACTCATATGCGAACATGCGCGTTCATTATGGACAATCCGGGACTAGCACAGAAGTCCAATACAAAAACACCAACTTGGATTCAGATCGGGGAAGGGCCAAGTACGTCCGATATCACGACCTTCCAGGGTGTCTCACTACGTCGTTGTCCCATGTTGGTAGTTGAAGCCAACAAGCAGAATAATGGAGTCCCCTGGCGAGGGCCGACTATCAGCACCCCCTAAAGGGGACACCAAGAAGGCCCGGGTACTTGCACTACCGCTGGGCGGAGGCACGAAACGCCCCAGTGAGAGACCTTATCCCGACCCGGAAGGCGCAGGGATGCGGACCCTCTCATCCACCGGGAGTTAAACCCCAACACAGCCACGGTCTAGCTGTGGGGGCAACAAGCAAACCACCAGCCGCCGCCTCTCCTCGGGGCACCCAAGAGTAGAAGAGACGTCCAGCCCTCTCAAGGATATGGGTTACAGAGCCCAACGCTGTGTGTGGAGGCGAGAAACGACTAGTTTCTAGTCGATTATCCTCTCGCCCTCACCGCAAACCCAAGATAGCATCCTTCCCCCAGCGACTGGTAGAAAGTTCCAGTCCCTAGAGCCAGCCTAAGCATCCGAGGGATGCGCCGACTGAGCGTCTCCACCTCGTCCGACACCACCAATACGGTTCTTTACACGATCCATCACGGTTCCCGCGCAGGGGTGGGCACACTTGGGGGATGCCTCACGTCTTACGTTCGGCTTGTCCGGAAGGGTGTCACGCAGGGAGAGCAAAACCCGGCAGACCAGGACGCTCTCCGGGAGTCCCGACCAGGGCCTGCCCAGGGTGGGACCCCAGACCGCCGTACCGGGTAGACGTCACGTGCACTCGATTATGGTCGACTCCATGAAGGATTCTTGAACTCTTTCTTTGTCTGACCCATCAACTAGAGCCTATTCCATAGGCAAGACCCATACGCAGGGGCCATTTAAGACCACAGACAACCATAGCCTCTAGATCATAGAACACTCAAACACACTCACTACGTTATAAGGTGGCGGTCAGTGAGGGGGGCGGTTCAAGGAGAGGGCACAGAGGTCCACTTGTAAGTTAGTGCATTGCGCTTTCTCTTATGGTAAAGTCTTTAGCATTTTAGAGAATTTGACTTATCATGGCTACCACTAAGATGTATCGAGGTAATTTCATTTTTATGAAGAAAAGGCAAAATGCTGTGGAACTAAGCATATAAAATGGAACCTTGAAAGATTATTTCAAAATATGCTCAATGGAAAATGATGAATGTTGCTCCCAGGCAGAAAAATTTAAAAGTTTCCGTGTAATGCTATACTGATTTCTAGCAACAAGTTGGCTTCAGTAAAACTTTTTACAAATTTCAGTTGTTTGTAGTGTTTCCCTCATCTGAGTGGGTGGCAGGTAATGCAGAGGTGGTGAGAAGTTGAACTATGATTCCACTTAAGAATTTATGTGTTATATATGTAAACACAACTAAGAAGCTTATAACCCCCACACGTAAACTGACTGCTGCTACAATAGCCAGCAACACAGACGGCAGCGAAGAATCTGATGTTTCTTTGGATATATTTCAGTCATTACCATAGAGAGACGCAGCAGAGTCACATCCAGATTTTCAAAATAATTCACTAAAGACGCACTAGATCTCACTATATTGATAAATATACACATGTTGGGACCCGCAGCCATGGAAACAACATGAAAGATGCGGTACAAACTTTTCCGGAACTTTTCAAATAAAATTGGGATTAACCCACCTCCCAAGATTGGAAAAGGGGGGTAGACAGTCGGATCCAATGATGCCAACTGGCTGTATAAAAGCACCCCCTTCCAATGGTCCATGATCTCTTTCACCCGGACTCAGTGCCAAGGCTGCCGGGAGCGGCAGCGCTGCTAATCCCCTTGCTGGCAAACCAGACATAAACTCTTCACACTGCGTATCCAAGAGTGTTGACAATCATGACTCACGCGAATCTATGCACCGAGTTAAGTCACGGCAGAATTACTGTGGTGTACCCGGTATTCATCATATAAAAGGAAAATTAATGAAAGCATTTCTGACTTTCTCTCGACGGTACCTGCAGAAGAAAACAGTTTCCACGAGAATTCCCTGCAGAGACGCGGTCCTCTACGAAGCCGAATGGTGAGCGGTTTTCCAGTCGGAAGGAGGACAACCGAGACCCATAACGTGGTTACAGTACTTGCAGTTGGTGGCGGGACCGAACTGAGCAAGTCTTTCACCACAGCTAAGCGATGATTAGCCGAAAGCATAAACGTTGTTCACAGTGGAGTTTCTTCAAACCCGTCGCCCCCGACAACGTTCCTCCCACGGGGGGATTCATGAGGTATGGTTTGGGCATGAGAGATAGAAAGGATTTAGAATTGAAATAATTATAAACCTTTTCAGTTTGGCAGTTTGGTTTGTTTGGGTTGAACTCCGCTATCTTGGTGCTAGCAGGCTACCTGCTAGCACCGTGATCAGTTTTGTGTTCTGGGTTTGTGTGTTTTTAAAGTTAAGACAAACGTTTTTTAAAGGGGTGATTTTAAACACGAAGATGATCATAAGCGCCATCTGACGCATTATGAATTTTAACCCTTTTAATTAACGTATTTTAAAGGTGTGTGTTTGATTCTCGTGCTAAGCTATCAGCTTCTTTGTTAGCTTTAACGGCTAACGAGACTAAGTACACTTGCTTGCATACTTAGTCCCATTGCTTCCCCATAATGGATTGGTTATTTTCCAAAATACCTCCTTAAATATTTGACCAAGTTTCCTGTAACTGTTACTCGTCGTCTTCCTGCTTTAATCTCGGGACTGGGTCGTCCGGGGAGGCTAGCAGATCTCAGCAGAGGCGCCCAGATGCCCTCCCACACCCACCTCCTCAAGCTCCTCTGGGGGTGAGGACAAGGCTTCCAGGCCGCCGAGTGACATAGTCCTCTAGCGTGTCTGGGCCGTCCCCTGGTCCCTCCCGGTGGGACGTGCCTGGCCCAAACACCTCCGAGGAAGGCGTCAGGAGGCATCTCGTGTATAAGATGCCCCGAGCCACCTCAACTGGCTCCTCTCGATGTGGAGGAGCAACGGCTGAGTCCTTAATATTATTTCTTTAAATATTATTTTAATAAATAAAGGCAGCTAATGAGACACCATTGAGAATTAGTCATTAGTCATCCTTGGTTCTCAAACATGCAACATTGCATGGTACCGTCTGCATACACTCTTCGCGCATGATTTTCAAAACCATCTTAATAAAACTGTTTCTATTGTACATAGCCCATTAGTCCTTTGCGTATTCTTAATTTCTTGCTTAGTATCTGTTGGATGGTTAGATAGTAAAGAGCTTGTTAATTGAAATATTATTGACTAGTTGTGACTTAGTTTTGTTAATAAATTCTTGTATTTAGAAGGAAATTGTGTGAACTTGTAGATAATCAATGTGTGTGGGGAGTTGTGCTGTTCAATAATGACAGAGCTTGGCCTCACCCTTTTGAGTGTGTCTATTAACCACGCATTAATAGCTGGTATACAGGATCAACCCTTACAGACCGAAAAAGATATTGATAAAATATTAATATTAAATATTAAATAATATTCAGATTCATAATCACAACACACACATATTTATATATACTAATGGTGACTATTAGATCAATAGAATCAGTTACGGGTTAACTAAGGTATTAAAACCGAGAAATAAACTTAAACGCACAGATCTTCCACAACGAACTGCATTTTACAGCGTGCTATTGACTTGCATTCCATTTTCCTCATCTGTAGGAGATATCCCACCTGACATCATGCTATGGAAATGCAGAAATTTCTTGTAAAAGAAGTTGCCGAAAGTCCTCCAATCACAACTGGCTGTGCTGGTGGGACCAGCCCATCTGTCCGTCGTCAGTTTTCAAGTTGATCAGGTGCTGATTCTCTTGCTGCAGGAAAAAACAGTGCAGACTAGGCTGCTGTCGTAGTATGCTGCCACCACCAGAAATCGTCAGCTGTGTAAACCATATTTGACTCTGTTTTCTTTTTAACGCAACTTGGCTAACCGTTTATCATTGATGCTCACACAATGACCACATACTTACCCTTTGACGTCATTTCCGGGAGACTGTGGACTTGCAAAATTTAACATTGAAATATGCTTATTTTGTTTCACAATTGTCTTTCATCACATCTATAACGCGATAACGTTATGTTTTTCTTATATACGTCTATAACATTGTGTTTTTCTAATATGTTCATATGGTATACTTGAAAACAGTTACAAATATTGGCATGCTTACTTTCAAATGATTCCAAATGTTGACTGATAGTGACCCAGTTTTGCCTTGTTAGTACTTGGAGTAGAGTGGTTCAGTTAATCTACCCACTTTTAAGAATTATCCACAGGTTCTCAGAGGGGTTTTGATCTATGAGTTTCCTGGTCAGTGATCAGATCTTTGAGTCACATTATCTTTACTTGTGACTTGATGCTCTTTCAAACTGGGAAACTCGAGGGTCATTAGCAAATTGTGATAGTTGGAAAACGTTGCTCCTGATCCTTTTCTGAATATTGTTCTTGCACAGAATGGGCTTCTTCACTGACCTTGTTACAAAGCCTTCCACCAAAAGTCTCCATGTAGATGCAAGTCAGTGCTGTGCATACTTTACACTGGAGGCAACATGAATCTGTTGCACACTCGTACATGAGATGTTCGAAGGCTATTTCGTAATTTTTGAACATCCTTAGGCATTCTTCACCTTTATCTTCTAATGTTCCAGGTCAAAAATAGTGATAAATCCTAAAGCTCTTTGTAATCGGTTAGTATGCACCTGATCGCTCTAAACAGTAATCTAACATCATCAGAATCATCACCAAAAGAAAAAGTGAAGAAAAAGGCTTTAAAAATTTCTGTCACTGCCCAAACAGGACATACCAATCCAGGTCCTCTGAACCCACTTCCCTACATGTAAAAAAACACGGCTTGTTTCACTAACAGAATGGTAGAATGGAAACGAATTAGATCAGTTGGAACAATAAATGCTTACTTGGTATTAGGTAATTAATTTAGCCAAAATCAAATAGAAAAGTCAACTCAGCGGCCTAGAAGGGTTGGTTTGTATAGTGGGGTGATGTACTTGCTGTTACCTTATGTTCTGGCGTTCATGTTCTTGAGTCCTGAGTGTCATAGAGAACTCCTTGTGTCCAAGTCTATGACAAAAGACTAATATGCAGTAGATACTGTGAAACTGCATATAGGCAGGTTTTGTGCTGTCCCTAGTGAACTTGAGGAGCTGAACAGTCCGTGCAGGTCCATGTGTATCCTTGTGGACCTTTATATGTATACGTGCATGCTGCATTGTCCTCACACATGTTGAATGTATGAAGCAGTATTTATTTACCCTGTTATTTGCAGAGTGATAATGTTTTGCAGGGTGACTGTGTGTCCTCAGTGATCTCTCCTGTTCTGCCAGCTCTTTTGTTTAAGCTGCCACAGGAAGGTCAGGTCCTTACCCGTCTGTCCTCGTTGACCTCGCACCATCATCTCAAACTTTCTCTTTCCCCAATTACACTCCATAGGACACCTTGAACTCCTTTGCACGCCTACACGCTCAGCTACACACTGGCTCTACAGTAAACCCATCTGCCTAAAATTTATACAGTGTATTACCTTGAAATCACTTGTCTTAGGAATTAGCTTTCCAGATAAGTGTTGGTAAAGGAATAGCAGTTTATATATCAAGCCTGATTTTAGTTAGAACATACAAAACCTGTTCAAATTGTATTTTTAGGCTGAATGTGGAACTATATTGTCCTGATCACAGAAAAATGTAACTGCCTATTATGAAGAACATTTATAAAATAACATCATTTTTACTGGACACTTGATTTCTGTTGGACTTTGGGTTTGTAGTCTAATACAAATACAGAAGGCCATCAGAAAGGAAATATTGAGATGAAAAGTACTTTAAAATAAGGTTATATTTTGTAGTTAAAAAACATGTTTTACCAGTTTTGGTTCATTGTGTTTTAATGTTTAAATTTTTTTGGATCATGTAGATTGAAAGGGAGTTCTTGGACTCTCTGGATGTGTCCTGGTAGGGCTGCATTCTGGGAATTTTGTGATGCTCTTGGGGGACGTCATTGCCCATCTGTTCAACAGAAGAGTTACCTAGGGTATTGTGATTGGGAAGAATCTGAATCCATGTAGTGTTTTGTTAATAGACTTCTGTGCATGGGACGTGCCCACCAGGTATTTTGTGGAGGGTTCTGGGTGTGGTAATATGGGGTAGCTGGGAGGCTTTTAATTGCTATCCAATCATTGTATGCCTAAAGTAAGAACTCTGTCTGCATTCAAGTTTGTTCCCAGTAGGGATCTTGTTAGCCAGGTCTGCCCCTTGTCATCAATCCTGTTTGTGGTGTTCATGGACAGGATCTCAAGGCTTAGTCAAGGAGAGTAGGGCCATAGTCTTCAGTGTGCACTGGAGCGGTTTGTAGCGGAGTTTAAATTGGCTGGGATGAAAGCTTCTCTAACTCTGAGGCAAGGTTCTTGACCGAAAAAAGATGTCTAGCCCCCTCTGGGTTGGGGATCAGTCTCTGCCTTGAGCAGCGCAGTTTAGGTATCTTCATATCTTGCTTACAAATGATGATGGGATGGAGCAGGAGATGGACAGACGGATTAGGGCTTCATCTGTAGTAATGCAGGGGCTACTTTGATCTGTTGTAGTAAAGAAAGAGCAAAAACCTTGATTTATACCAGTCCTTCTACGTTCTGACTCTTTCCTAAGGTCACGAGATAAGGATCATGACCAAAAGAATGAGATCCCAGAAACAAGGATACATGCAGCCAAAATGTTTTTCCTTCATAGGGCACTCAGCCATAGAGATGGCAAGGCGAGGAGCTCCCTCATCCTGGGCGAGCTTGAAGTAGAACCACTGTTCTTTTACATGGAATAGTCAGTTGAAAAGGTCTTGACATATGATCCGGATGCTTTATAGGTGCCTCCCCTTGGAGATTTTATGGGCACATCCCACTGGGAGGGGACCCAGAACTTGCTGAAGGAACTATATATAGATGTCTGAGTGTCCCTTCTAGACCAATTGCCCAGTATTCCAGTCTCGTATAAAATAGAAAACAATGGATGGTTTTAGATTTAAAGGGCATGTTAGATAAGTTTTACTACTTTTTGTATTATTTGTGTTTGGGCTGGTACCTCATGACGGTAACAATAACTTGTATTATAAAATCGAGAAATCTGTAAAAAAGCTTGAAAGACAAAAAGTGAGCACAAGTGAGACCGAGGACGCAGCTTAAAGTTTCCAAAGACAGATAACGTTACATTTGGTATGCTGAGCTCAGGCATCAGTGCTTAATACAATATCAATCCAAGACAAAATAGTGATGAGGAAGTTTCCAGTTCAAATTATAGTTCATAAGACAAAGATTTATAACAAACTTTATCCAGTGAGGAAGAATTTAGGGGAAATGTTGTTAGCAGTATCTTGGAGACCTAACAAACCACCACCATATGGAGGGCTGTGTGTGACTAAAACATGAACATTTTGGTGCATTTGGATAGATGTTGTAACTTCTACACCATTTTATTTTGAAAATAATTAAAGGTATGTTGGAGGGACACAGTTGTGTTGCCACTGTATTTTTTGATTTAAAGAAAGCCTTCGACTCTGTAAATCGTCAAGTTCTTTTATCTAGGTTGACTCAGTTTAAGTTTTCCAGACATTCTCTGACCTGGTGTGACTTTAATGTATCCAACAGGGAACGGTGAGTTATAGAACATGGAGGGAAGTCTCCCTGCTGTGTGCTGTATAAGGCACTAAACGGTTTGCCAAAATAAAATACACTTCCTATATACAGTCTGTTGAGTCTACATTTGCACATAACAGACCATGATTGTTCAGAAATTGTCTGCCCAAATTATGGCAGCTCATTTTAGCTTACATAAAATCATAAACAGTAGACCAACAATGGGTATTAGGAATTTCGTCTGGAACTTTGACACTAATATTTTTTAAAATGCAAGTTCTTGTTGCAAAATAAAAAACAAAATGCTGTTATGTGTCTTACATTTTCTGTCGCCATTACAATTCTTTTAAATAACCAGGATAAACAAACCCCCTCCCTAATGGTTGCCTCCCTCTTAACGGTAAATAGTTTTGTCTGTCTGTGCTGTCTGTAAACACAGTTTTCTTTGAGCCTGCCATTCCTCCTCTGTTTCCTCCTCACTAACCTCCTAACAATGTCTCTGTTCAGCTTCCCCTCCTCCTCCTGCTCCTCTGTGTGTGTCCATCTTCTCTCTTGTGTCATGTTTTGTTCATGTTTTTCTGTTCATGACTGTATGATTGTCATTTTCTGAATCAGTATTTTCCCATAACTTTTATTTTCCCATTGGACCTATTGCTGTTTCTGTCTAATTTACTCTCATTTTTTTGTGTGAGCATCAACTTAGTCTCTTTACGCTGTTTTTATTCAGTTTCCTCCTGTCCCTTCCTTCCACCATTTTCCATTTACTTTGTTAAATCTAATAAAATTCCTGCTAAAATGGACAAGCCAAGGTGGTGCTATAAAAAAATATTCAAATCTTTCATGTTCCACCGGAGCACCATCACAGCCATCATCTTCAAATACAAACCCCATGGTACCACAACAAACCTACCAAGAGAGGGCCGCCCAACCAAATCTCTCAGACCAGACAAGGAGGGCATTAATCAGAGAGGCAGCGCAGAGACCAAAGGTAACCCTGAAGGAGTTGCAGAGTTCCACAGCAGATACTGGAGTATCTCTCCATAGGACCACAATAAGCCATACACTCCATAGAGCTGGGCTTTATGGAAGAGTGGCCAGAAAAAAGCCATCACTTGGTGTTAAAAATAGGAAGACACATTTTCGGTTTGCCAATTAGTATTTGGACAACTCCCCAAATGTATGGAGGAAGGTGCTCTGGTCAGATGAGACCAAAACTGAACTTTCTGGCCACTGAGGAAAACTATGTCTGGCACAAACCCAACACATTCCATCACCCCAAGAACAGCATCACCACAGTGAAACATGATGGTGGCAGCATAATGCTGTGGGGATGTTTTTCAGCAGCAAGGACTGGGAAACTGGTCCGATGGAATTAAATACAGGCATATTCCTGAGCAAAACCTGAATCAGTCAGCCTGTGAATTTAGACTGGGGCGGAGGTTCACCTTCAACCATGACAATGACCCAAAGCATACTGCTAAAGCAACACTCAAGTCATTTAAGGGATAACATTTAAATGTGTTGGAATGGCCTAGATAAAGTCCAGACCTTAATCCAATTGAGAATCTGTGGTTAGACTTGTAGATCGCTGTTTACAAGCAAAAACCATCCAAGATGAAGGAGCTGGAGCAGTTTTGCATTGAGGAATGGACAAAATCCCAGTGGCAAGATGTGGATAGCTCATAGAATCTTATCCAAGCAACTTGCAGCTGTGATTGCTGCAAAAGGGGGCCCTACAAAGTACTGACTTTAGGCTGTTGAACAGTCTTTTGGGGCCTTAGTAAGACATAGACATGTTGCAGAAAATACACTTTACCTTTAAATAGCTTCTTTCTTTGTACTTATTCTCCTGAAATTTCTACACATCGCTGGTGCTAAAAATGGCTAATTTTGAGTCTTATTCCCACAACAATACAGAAGAACGTTGATAACAGGATATGAGGATATGGTAGTGCTTTGAATTAGTGGTGTTATCTTAGCAGTATTCACTGGAAAAAGATTAGATTTTTGAGTTTTGCAGCATCTGACTATTCATCCATTATAAATTCATTATAAATTCATTCAAATTTGGGGTAAAATCCTTGCATTTAAGCTGAAAGCAGTGAATATTTGCTTTGTTTTTGTACTTGAAAAATTACTGAAATAATCAGTTATTAACATGGATGTCAGTTGAAAATGTTATTGTAGGATTTTTTTTTAAATGCTTAAGAGTGACGAAGTAATTTCTTTTCTACTAATCTTAAATTAATTTCTTGTCAAAGTATTTGTGGCTGGTTTTTTGTTGGTGTTCTCTGGTAAGTCATGTATTATGTATTTTACATGAGCACAGTATCAGAGGTCTAGTACTGTTATTTTAATCTCTTTGTTTTTGCTTATTCTGCATACTCTACTCTGTTCATTAGATCCGCTGTGATGGGAAAAACCTTTGTGATCCTGCACTGGTGGCAGTTTTTCACTTTCTTTTGTCTCTGACTTTATCTTTAAGACAAAAAACAAAACACAATTGTCTGTCAGAAGGCAAATGCCCTATCTGATTGGTTAAAGTAACATTTATGACAGACTTCATGGCACCCTCAGTCCCGTCTGATTGTTGAGCATGTGTAATCTGCCATCAGTAACACATGAGTGACAGAAGTGAGAGACAAGCGTTTGCTACAGAGAGAATCCACGTTTTCTCCCCAGGTTTCAGGAAGGTTGTCACACCATTGTTACAGCGGTGACACTCTAATTCTGTTGCTGCACTCCCAATCACTGGGAGTCTGTTTCATCTGTCTTTTTTTCCTTCTCTTTCTCTATTTTTGTTTGTCTCCTGGCTGACTGAGTGAGTGAGTCGTCGGTTGTGTTGTGTCGTCTTTGACAGCAGTCTGGGAACCAAGCTGTCACTCATGCAGCTCCTTGGTCCCACTGTCTTTCTGAAGTCAGTCTCCATTAATATAATAATGCTGTGTAGTCGGCACCACTGAATATTTTACTGTAATGTTCCGCAGAACATTACCCCCACACTCAACGCCACACAGAAGAAAGTCGTACTGTCTGGCAGAAACTTTTTATTTTGACTGAAAGGTCTTTGTGAGGTCTGTTTCATCTGTAGAAGTTTCTGTGTTTTTTTTTTGTTGTGTTTTCGCTTTTGAGCTTTAGGAAAAGTGCTAGGCCCCTGTTTGATAGAGTGACTGAGGGTATTCTTTTTCTTGTCAGGCATCTATTATTGACACTTTCCAGGAATAGGCCTTGGTATGCTGCACATCGATGCGCTTCATTTAAACCTGCAGCCGTATCTCAGGAAAACCATGTTCTTCTGGTTTGTAGGCTAAACAGTCTGCTGCAAACTCCTCAATGTATTTGACTTTGATATTTTTATTGTAGATGAAAAATAGTCTTACTTTAGTGAGAAACAGAAACAACATAATATACTGATTACCCTGAAAACCAAATTTTCAAGCAAGCAGAGCTACTATCCTACTGTCTTGTGCTTGATTTTCTCTGCTTTCCCATCGTGTCTCTATATTTGCTTTTTTGTGCCTCTCTGACATGTGACCCCTTCCTTATACAGGTGAGCAGGGTGCTGTCACCATGTTTCCCCTGTTCCTCCTGGATCACCACATGACAGCCAGAGAGCTCAGCTTCTGGAACGGTGTGGTCGCCATGGGCTTCTCCATCTGTGGGTCATCCCTGGGAGGCCTGCTACTCGCCCAGTTCAGGTAGTCTTCATCAGCAGGGGAAAAACACAGCTGGATTTCGGGAATACCACTATTAGTGGACAAAGGACTGCAAGTTTCCATGTACAGACAAAAACGTACTCTCTAAAATCTTGGCCTAAAATAAAATAAAATAAAATAAATGCCCTTCAGGTAATTTGCAGAATAATATGGTGATAAAAACATTACAGTTCAGCTAGAGATAAAATGCAAAAACAGCAGTAACAAAGCAAAAAAATTCAATATGATAAAAAGTATGTATGCTATAATCTCATCATTTAAGATGTTTTAATTGTCTTTACCTTCTCCACCTTATTCATCATGCAGATTTCCCCTTTACCTTTTCTTCATCTCTGTTGCTTCACTTTCTTGGTTTGTGTGTACATGTGTACGGATGTGTGTGTGTGTTTCTGTGTGTGTTATTCTACCTTTCCGTCTCTCTCTGGGTGTGTACGGTAATTTAAGTAAACATTGCCTTGTTTGAGAGCTCAGGGACCCCCTGTGTTGCGTGTGGTGTGAGAACAGCATGAACAGCAATTCCTTTACACACACTCAGATACACACAGAACACGCATAAAAAAATCACACACACCCCTCAGAGTTTGCAGAGACAATATAGACGTAGCTGAATGTAGCTATCAGATATCCTGATGAATGCTAAGATGTTAGACGTTGGTATTATCATGCTGCAAAGGCTGTGAGGCATGAAAATCTCTCATTAGGTTTGGTAACAATGATGACACACTCAACATATTAGGTTATTTTAAATCAAAATGAGAATTTATTTAAGCTTTCTATTAAACCAGATTTTGATCAGTTTATGAAGCTTTATACATAAGCTTTTCTTCTCCTTAAATGACTCAAACCTTTCTCACTTAAGTTCCAAATACAAAATGTTTGCACTTTTTTTTATTTCTCATGAAAGCATTAATTAACTTTACTGATATCTATGTTACTATTCTGTGTATGCATTTCGAATTAGTGAGATTTATATTGTCTTTGTTGAGCAGAGCTCCAATTCCACTTTAGCTATAAGGCCCCAGTCTACAAAAACCATCTGAGGGCACTTTAAATATGCAGCACAGACATCAAATTCAGGACTGAATGAATGCACCAAGATTTAGTCCAGTTACATTCAAATTCAATTCATTTTAGTGCATATGTAGCTCAATTTGTGTGCACTGTTAGTCTCTAGATGATTGTTGAGTTATTGCGTTCAGGTACAGCTATCTTTTTGTTCCACAGTTGTTTAGAACAGACAATGTAGGTTGACATAGAAAAAAACAGACAACCAAAACCCCTTAGGACTTTTTAAAACTTTAGAAAAACCATGTCTTTAACACAGAGCTGTTGGACATTCTCGTTTGTTGATAAAAGTTTTAAGGAACCACTGTTACAGAGATAGCTGTTGTCACACTCTTTCCTGCCTTGCATTGCATTTTTGTGTATTGTAAGGTAGGTCCAAACTTGAGGAAATTAAGCAGATTCTGTGGAACGTCGAGTCCTCCGACATCTTTGGAAAATGTGTGGCACAGATAATGCGGCCTATTGTATTTAATATATAATATATATATATTATTATACATATTATGTTAACAATTTTAGTTAGATCTCACACTCTGGTTTTCCTACCTCCCTCCTTTTCTTATATAGGTTCACAATAAATGGTATGTCAAAGCACTTAACAAGACAGATCCATTTTATATAATATAAATATTATATGAAATAAATATAATAATATACAGGGGTTGGACAATGAAACTGAAACACTTGTCATTTTAGTGTTGGAGGTTTCATGGCTAAATTGGACCAGCCTGGTAGCCAGTCTTCATTGATTGCACATTGCACCAGTAAGAGCAGAGTGTGAAGGTTCAATTAGCAGGGTAAGAGCACAGTTTTGCTCAAAATATTGAAATGCACACAACATTATGGGTGACATACCAGAGTTCAAAAGAGGACAAATTATTGGTGCATGTCTTGCTGGTGCAATTGTGACCAAGACAGCAAGTCTTTGTGATGTATCAAGAGCCACGGTATCCAGGGTAATGTCAGCATACCACCAAGAAGGACGAACCACATCCAACAGGATTAACTGTGGACGCAAGAGGAAGCTGTCTGAAAGGGATGTTCGGGTGCAAACCCGGATTGTATCCAAAAAACATAAAACCACGGCTGCCCAAATCACGGCAGAATTAAATGTGCACCTCAACTCTCCTGTTTCCACCAGAACTGTCCGTCGAGAGCTCCACAGGGTCAATATACACGGCCGGGCTGCTATAGCCAAACCTTTGGTCACTCATGCCAATGCCAAACGTCGGTTTCAATGGTGCAAGGAGCGCAAATCTTGGGCTGTGGACAATGTGAAACATGTATTGTTCTCTGATGAGTCCACCTTTACTGTTTTCCCCACATCCAGGAGAGTTGCGGTGTGGAGAAGCCCCAAAGAAGCGTACCACCCAGACTGTTGCATGCCCAGAGTGATGCATGGGGGACGGATCAGTGATGGTTTGGGCTGCCATATCATGGCATTCCCTTGGCCCAATACTTGTGCTAGATGGACGCTTCACTGCCAAGGACTACCGAACCATTCTTGAGGACCATGTGCATCCAATGGTTCAAACATTATATCCTGAAGGCGGTGCCGTGTATCAGGATGACAATGCACCAATACACACAGCAAGACTGGTGAAAGATTGGTTTGATGAACATGAAAGTGAAGTTGAACATCTCCCAAGGCCTGCACAGTCACCAGATCTAAATATTATTGAGCCACTTTGGGGTGTTTTGGAGGAGCGAGTCAGAAAGCGTTTTCCTTCACCAATATCACGTAGTGACCTGGCCACTATCCTGCAAGAAGAATGGCTTAAAATCCCTCTGACCACTGTGCAGGTTTTGTATACGTCATTCCCAAGACGAATTGACGCTGTATTGGCCGCAAAAGGTGGCCCTACACCATACTAATAAATTATTGTGGTCTAAAACCAAGTGTTTCAGTTTCATTGTCCAACCCCTGTATATGCTGTTTATATATACTTAATCCAGAAATATATGCTATCGATTCTGTCCACTCATATAGATAGATTTCCTTATTTAACAATCAACTGACAATCTGGGGATGGATGTTAATTGATCTATGAGCGCCCTCCAAGTGGTCAAATAACTAATAACTTGAATAACCAGAAAGTAGGTCTGGCTGCTGTCAGTTGGAGCTGCTCCATTCATCATGCAGAGTAGTGTGAATCATACTATACATTTGAAACACGAGCAGATACGCAATGGGGTGATAGAGGTAACAGTTTCCATATATTGTGTTAATTCTAACAATTTATACAGAGTTTAACGTTTTTTTTTATGTGAAGATTGTTTGCTGTTTTGCCGGTTTCATGTCAAGTTGCATCATGTGATCAGTTGGCAGTAAATGTTCTTTGTTCCACTAGGTAATGTTGACTTGTGGTGTCTTTTTTCCACATGTCGGTATCTGTGTCAGTATTGTATGTTTGTGTTAGCTTGCCCAGTCCTTTGTTGTCCGCTCTCTCTCTCTCTGATGTCAGCCTGTTTGGTTCTTTCCCTTCGTGAAGGAACACTAATAAACAAAGAGGAAACCTCCAAAGGCCAAAGCTTTCTAAGGGCTAAAGTGCTTTCAAAAGATGTCTTTGTGATACTTTGTCTTTTGATCCTTCATGCTGTCTCCATCTCACTTGAACAGGGAATAAGCTGTTCACACACCACTAAAGGCAGAAAACACCACTAAAGGCAAAGTCATCCTATTGTGTCGTTCTTCTGAAGACACAGATATTTTATGGGATTTAGTTTTATGAGTTTGTCCCCACTAAGAAACCATTATAAATTAGAAATAATCTTAAACTGATCCAGCACCCTCTGTCAGTACCCTTACCAATGATTATTTTCCTGTGTGACAGCTGTGTAAACATGCTTATTGTTTCATTGCTGTCTCCTAACATGGTACTGTTTATTATTTTGCTATATTTAGATTTCAAGTCAATACAGTTTATTTGTATTTGTATTGCCAGTTCACAAAAAATGGCATCTCAAGGCACTTTACAGTTGGATATGTAGCTGGCTGGACAGCAGCTCTGATTAATAAGTAATAAAATAGTCAAGTTTGGTCCAAATGTAGTTTAAAAGAATCTAATTCCTTCTGATACAATCCATTCATATAGTCATATTCTGATCCAGTTACATTTTGTCCATTTCAATCCTAATGATAATAATTTCTAACAATATAACATAATCCACTATAGTCAAATTTACTTAATCGTTTAGTGCAAAAGTTATCTATTAATGGTAACACAGTTCATTGCATTGGGCCATTGATGTTGCAGCAATCCCTCACCTGAGCAAACTTGTGGTCACAGTGGAAGGGTAGAGGTATCTTTTAACTCAAGAAAACCTCCAGTTAAAATAGTATAAGCAACAAGCTGGTGGTTGAAAGGACAGAAGAAACACCGAAGCACAAGTCTAGGAGTACTTTCTATGTGACATAAAGATAGATTTAAAAGCCTATTAATAACTCTATCCAGGAAAGAAGCACATCTGGGTCCTGAATAACATAGTTACAGATTTCTTCTTGATTGTTACCGTCTGAAGGACAGTGTGCCAGAGGTTGTGTTGTTTGTTCAGGTGAAACTTTGAAAGCATAATCTGTGCTGCCACCTTCTTTTTGTGAAGTATTTTGTAAACAAAGGCCTTTTCCTGGCCAGCATTCCGAACCAAAAATGCACATCCAGTCTTTTTCCAATTATAAACACAAACACTAAACATGCTAAGTAAAACATGCAGTGTTTTATATGACACTCTTGAGTTTTCTCTAAAAATTGCTTAGTCTGCTGTCAGGATCAACATATTGACAGGCCTGCTCCAGGAAGGATCAGGACTGAAAAATCACAAATTGTTTCTAAATGGCTTTACAGACTCTTCCAGATAGACGAGCAGCAACTTTTTCTTTTGAGATATTTGCAGTTGACTTTCCAGTTGACTTTCCCTTTTAACATTGTGTTACCACAGGTCTGAGTTCTCCTTTTTCAGCATTAAACTAATCAACCCCTCTTCTACAGATATCTCTTAGTTGTTTTGGCTTTAAAGGTTAAGAAACAACCTGGTGATGTAGCTAAATATTGTAGGTAAAATTTTGGGAAAATTGGAACTTGTCTGGCACATAAAAAAGGGTGAAATACTTCACTCATTTTACAATATATAAAAGTACTCACAAAGAATAAAGTATGTGCTAATAAGTACATCTATACCGACTGGGTTTCTGTAGAAGCCGGTGCCAGATGAACACTTTTCCTTCCTCTCCTCTTCTTATCACCCCCACATTAGCACACAGAGGAGAGGTTGTCCAGCAGGCTGTGTCCCACGTCTAAAAGCTCAGTTGGAACGTTTATCCTCTCCACCATCAGAAACGGCTGAGTGGTCAGTGAGGGACCCTCTTTAGAACCACCAGCGGCAACCTGAGAACAAACCTATTCTTATCTGGGCCTGGCCTGTGTAAGGTGGCAGTCAGACGGGTTTTCTTTCTCACACACACACTCCCACGCACAAGCACACACTTTAGCATCTCTTGAGAAAGCGTCATATGAAAGGCTATCATTGAGAAAGGAGGTAAAGAAGAACCAAAAAGAGGAATGTTTTTAGCATGTGAATGGTGCAGGTTTGGCTTTCCAGTCAGGATGTAGGGAGAGGCTGAGTTGAGTGTGTGTGAGAGGGAGTACAGTGGGAAACACGTAGTCTATTTCACAGAAAATTTTTTTTTAAAACAAATAAATAATTTTTTTGTATGAAAACCTCTTTTATGAAACTCAAGTTTGTTCTCTGTGAAGGATCCATACTGCGAAAACCTGAATGATGCTTAAACAGTAGGGATGCAACAATCAAGAAATTGTGTTTTTGTGTTTTTCCAAGCCTTTCACCAGGAGGTTCAATTGAATATTTGCTCTATATTAGAAGCAGGGGCAATGTCACAGTGTTGTATGCAAGAACAGCTTCTATGCAACAAGGTTTTACCATTATTTTAATACAAAGACAAAATGGTTTGGAGTAACAATTTAAAGTCCTTAGCATCTTATAATTAAATTGATTAGCATTTCTAAAGCGGCAGTCTCTGTGTGAATATTCTAGAGAATCTAGATCCTTACCTTAACTCTGAGATTTCCAGAAGTCTGACCACATTTTCAAATCCATCATGGAACATGACAGGGGATGAAAACACAAAAGGATAAAAGTAATTTTCTGTGTTCTGTTTGGCCTTCTTGTTATCTGCTTAAAAACTCTTGCTCTCTCTCACTTTCTTGCAGCCCCTATGAACCGCAGGCCTTGCGCCGTAGTTACTGAAAAAGATGACGTTGACTCTTCTTCTGTCAGAAATGTTTTCAATTCAATTCAATTCAGTCTTATTTATATAGCGCCAATTCACAAAACATGTTGTCTCAAGGCACTTCACAAAAGTCAGGTAAATACATTCCACTTAGTCCTAACCATTGAACAATGCAGTCAGAGTTAGTTATTTATTCAAATTGGATAAAAAGTTTTTCTGTATAAGGAAACCCAGCAGATTGCATCCAGTCAGTGACTTGCAGCATTCCCTTCTCCTGGATGAGCATGTAGAGACAGTGGACCGTCACTGGCATTGACTTTGCAGCAATCCCTCATACTGAGCATGCATGTAGCGACAGTAGAGAGGAAAAACTCCCTTTTAACAGGAAGAAACCTCCAGCAGAACCAGGCTCAGTGTGAGCGGCCATCTGCCACGACAGACTGGGGGTTTGAGAGAACAGAGCAGAGACACAAAGAGAACAAAGAAGCACTGATCTAGGAGTCCTTTCTGTGGGAAGGAAAAGTAAATGTTAATGGATGTACAGCGAGTGGACAATGAAACTGAAACACCTATTTTTAGACCACAATAATTTCTTAGTATGGTGTAGGGCCTCCTTTTGCGACCAATACAGCGTCAGTTCGTCTTGGGAATGACATATACAAGTCCTGCACAGTGTACAGAGGGATTTTAAGCCATTCTTCTTGGCAGGATAGTGGCCCAGTCATTACGTGATACTGGTGGAGGAAAACGTTTCCTGACTCGCTCCTCCAAAACACCCAAAGTGGCTCAATAATATTTAGATCTGGTGACTGTGCAGGCCATGGGAGATGTTCAACTTCACTTTCATGTTCATCAAACCAATCTTTCACCAGTCTTGCTGTGTGTATTGGTGCATTGTCATCCTGATACACGCACCGCCTTCAGGATACAATGTTTGAACCATTGGATGCACATGGTCCTCAAGAATGGTTTTTCGGTAGTCCTTGGCAGTGACACGCCCATCTAGCACAAGTATTGGCCAAGGGAATGCCATGATATGGCAGCCCAAAACCATCACTGATCCACCCCCATGCTTCACTCTGGGCATGCAACAGTCTGGGGTGGTACGCTTCTTTGGGGCTTCTCCACACCGTAACTCTCCCGGATGTGGGGAAAACAGTAAAGGTGGACTCATCAGAGAACAATACATGTTTCACATTGTCCACACCCCAAGATTTGCGCTCCTTGCACCATTGAACCGACGTTTGGCATTGGCATGAGTGACCAAAGGTTTGGCTATAGCAGCCCGGGCCGTGTATATTGACCCTGTGGAGCTCCCGACGGACAGTTCTGGTGGAAACAGGAGAGTTGAGGTGCACATTAAATTCTGCGTGATTTGGGCAGCCGTGGTTTTATTTTTTTTGGATTTCAATCCGGGGTTAGCACCCGAACATCCCTTTCAGACAGCTTCCTCTTGCGTCCACAGTTAATCCTGTTGGATGTGGTTCGTCCTTCTTGGTGGTATGCTGACATTACCCTGGATACTGTGGCTCTTGATACATCACAAAGACTTGCTGTCTTGGTCACAGATGCACCAGCAAGACGTGCACCAACAATTTGTCCTCTTTTGAACTCTGGTATGTCACCCATAATGTTGTGTGCATTTCAGTATTTTGAGCAAAACTGTGCTCTTACCCTGCTAATTGAACCTTCACGCTCTGCTCTTACTGGTGCAATGTGCAATCAATGAAGACTGGCTACCAGGCTGGTCCAATTTAGCCATGAAACCTCGCACACTAAAATGACAGGTGTTTCAGTTTCATTGTCCAACCCCTGTAGCTCCTTTAGTTGTTTCACCTAGAAAGAAAGAACATCTAAACTAGGAGCCAGTTTTCAAGGTTAGAGTCTGAAAGAGAGCACACATAATTAGTTACAGTAAAAGCTCAGTCAATCGCAATGTCTAGGAGAGAGAAAGGGTTAAACACAAAGATAGGGCAAAGTGGATCATCTGTAGAAGGTGAGCATTAAGTTGTTGCTAGCAGAAGCTCGGACGATGCCCCTCTCCAGAAAGGTGTCACAGGCAGCCACAGAGTCAGGCCAGGTGTAGCTTCTAGGAAGAGAAATGAGAGAGAACAAAGTTAAAAGCTGAAATAACAACGAATAATGCAAAATTGGAGAGTAGTGTGAGAATGTAGCGAAGAGGGTGAAAGTGGTCATTATGTCCTCTAGCAGCCTAAGCCTATAGCAACATAACTACACAGAAAGTTTCAGTTCACATTATTTAGTTAAACGGCGCTTATTTACATCAATGTCGTTTCAAGGCACCCCACAAAGGGTCCCACTGATGGTCATTGATATACTAAAAACCACAAGGATTGGGATACCTCTCTCTGTCAGACTGATTATAACCATTGGAAAAGAGAAGTGATCATACAGGTAGCAGAAATGGAGGGTGTGTTTGCACCTCAATCATAACTGAGCCGGTTTAGGCTAAACCTGACTCCCCCTTACTCCATCCAACAGGGAGGGAGGAAGGCTCCCTCCCTGATAAACTAAGCCTGATAGTAATGAATTACAATAGTCCAGCCTTGAAGTAACAAATGCATGGACTAGTTTTTCAGCATCACTCCTGGATAGGATATTTCTAATTTTGGCAATGTTCCGGAGGTGAAAGAAGGAAATCCTAGAAACCTGTTTAATATGGGATTAAAATGACATGTCCTGGTCAAAAAATAACCCCAGGTTTTTTTTACTTTATTACCAAGGTCAATTAAAATCACATCCAGGTTAAGTGATTGACTAAGCAGTTTCTTTTTTAAAGACTCCGGTCCAAAGACGACAACTTCTGTCTTGTCTGAATTTAGAAGCAAAAAATGTAAAGTCATCCAAGTTTTTATATCTTCAAGACATGCTTGTAGTCTATCTAACTGTCTATCTAGTAGTAGGAGTAGTAGTAGTATATGATATTCTAACAAATCCGACAACTGCCCTTAATTAAATGCCTTAGAGAAATCCCTTTGCAGACACACAATGGAACAACCATCAGAAGGTTTTTATGAGCACTGAGGGTGCTGTTTGAATTGGCTTCAAAATGTTCATAATACAGTATATATAAAAAACAGTATTTCCAAATAACCAGCTTAAAGTTTTTAAGTTGCTATTCTGCATGGAGTGAAGATAAAAACTTACGTGTGCAGTTATAAACGCAAAATTACAGCTTAGCTTAGTCACACATTTCCCTGTTTACTCAAAGTCTTAGATGCTGTATTCAAAACTTGGGATTTTTTAAATTCTCAGGTATCACATACGCCTGTTATGGTAATTTCATTTTTAAAATGCTGCCAACCATGAGAAATTCTACAAGGATCATTAAAGCCAATAATTGTTTCATCCCTACTGGTGACGAGCTGGTTTGAAACTGGAAACTCAAGTATCTCTCATCAGTGTGCGTATCATACCAAAGTGGTACCAGGTCACACCAACACCACCACACCTTGGGATGGAAAACTTTTCCACTTTTAATCTCCTCATTATCACTGAAAATAATTCTGTTTCTGCCCCTTCACAAATTGATTCTCTTGTTCATAGTGTTTCTTCATCATTGCGTGATGCATTAGACAATGCAGCCCCCTTGAAAAAGGTAATTATTCATAGGAGGCAGGCTCCTTGGTTTAATTTAGATCTGCGTACTTTAAAGCACAATATTAGAAACTTGGAGAGAAATGGCGCTCTACACACCTAGAGGATTCCTACTTAATCTGGAAAAAAAAGATACTGTTGTATAAAAAGCACTTCGCCAAGCCAGAAAACCCTTATTTCTCATCATTAATAGAAGAGAACAAGAGTAATCCTAGGGTTTTTTTTAGTACAGTTGCTAAACTTACACAGAGTCATAGCTCGTTTTTGGCCATCCTTTCCCTCGCTCTTAGCAGTCACGACTTTTTGGGATTCTTTTTAAATAAAATTGATTTTATTAAAAAAAAAATCTTTGACATACTCCCGAAGATGATTACTTCATCCTCAGCAAGTGAGACAACATTGGAAAAAACTGTAGAAACTGATCTGTGTTTGGACTGTTTTGATCCTGTGGAGGGTTCCTGAGTTATCAGAAATATTAGCTTCATCTAAACCCTTCAACTTGTATGTTAGACCCAAACCCCAACCAAATTTTTTTAAGGGAAGTGTTTTCCCTCTGATTACCAGCCCCCCTTTTGATATTGTTTAAACTATCTTTAATAAATTTGGTATGTACCACAGGCTTTTAAGGTAGCTGTAATTTAACCCCTTTCTTAAGAAACCCTTCGCTTGATCGAGATGACTTGAAAAAACAGACCTATATCCAATCTTTTAATTTTATCTAAAAAAATTTTAGAAAATAGTTGCTAATCAAATGTGTGAGCATTTACAAAGCAATGACCTGTTTGAAGAGTTTCAGTCAGGTTTCAGAGCTCATCATAGCACTGAAAAAAGCTTGCTGACAGTCACTAATAAAATATTTTCTAAGGGGGCCTCAGATAATGGACTTGTGTCTGTACTTTTTCCTTTTTAATCTCAGGGGCTGCATTTGATACAGTCGAACATAATAAATTTTCTTTTAAAAGGCTGGGAAATTCCTGTAGGGATCAGGGGAACTGCGCTAGGCTGGTTTAAATCTTATTTGTCTGACAGATTCCAGTTTGTTCATGTAAATGATAAATCATCTTTAAACTCCAGGGTTAATTGTGGAGTACCACAGGATTCAGTACTTGGGCCAATTCTCTTTACTATACAGTGCCTTGCAAAAGTATTCGGCCCCCTTGAACTTTTCAACCTTTTGCCACATTTCAGGCTTCAAACATAAAGACATAAAATTAAATTTTTTTGTGAAGAATCAACAAGTGGGACACAATCATGAAGTGGAATGAAATTTATTGGATGTGTCAAACTTGTTTAACAACTAAAAAACTGAAAAGTGGCGCGTGCAATATTATTCAGCCCCTTTACTTTCAGTGCAGCAAACTCACTCCAGAAGTTCAGTGTGGATCTCTGAATGATCCAATGTTGTCCCAAATGACTGATGATGATAAATAGAATCCACCTGTGTGTAATCAAGTCTCCTTATAAATGCACCTGCTCTGTGATAGTCTCAGGGTTCTGTTCAAAGCGCAGAGAGCATCATGAAGACCAAGGAACACACCAGGCAGATCCGAGATACTGTGGAGAAGTTTAAAGCCTTATTTGGATACAAAAAGATTTCCCAAGCTTTAAACATCCCAAGGAGCACTGTGCAAGCAATCATATTGACATGGAAGGAGTATCAGACCCCTGCAAATCTACCAAGACCCTCTAAACTCTCATCTCGAACAAGGAGAAGACTGATCAGAGATGCAGCCAAGAGGCCCATGATCACTCTGGATGAACTGCAGAGATCTACAGCTGAGGTGGGGGACTCTGTCCATAGGACAACTATCAGTCGTACACTGCACAAATCTGGCCTTTATGGAAGAGTGGCAAGAAGAAAGCCATTTCTCAAAGATATCCATAAAAAGTCTCGTTTAAAGTTTGCCACAAGCCACCTGGGAGACACACCAAACATGTGGAAGAAGGTGCTCTAGTCAGATGAAACCAAAATTGAACTGTTTAGCCACAATGCAAAAAGATATGTTTGGTGTAAAAGCAGCACAGCTCATCACCCTGAACACACCGTCGCCACTGTCAAACACTGTGGTGGCTGTATCATGGTTTGGGCCTGCTTTTCGTCAGGAGGGACAGGGAAGATGGTCAAAATTGATGGGAGGAGGGATGGGTCCAAATACAGGAGCATTCTGGAAGACAACCGGTCTGCAAGAGACCTGAGACTGGGACGGAGATTTATCTTCCAACAAGACAATGATCCAAAACATAAAGCCATATCTACAATGGAATGGTTCACAAATAAACGTATCCAGGTGTTGGAATGGTCAAGTCAAAGTCCAGACCTGAATCCAACGAGAATCTGTGGAAAGAGCTGAAGACTGCTGTTCACGAATGCTCTCCATCCAACCTCACTGAACTTGAGCTGTTTTGCAAGGAAGACTGGGCAAGAATTTCAGTCTCTCGATGTGCAAAACTGATAGAGACATACCCCAAGCGACTTGCAGCTGTAATTGCAGCAAAGGGTGGCGCTAAAAAGTATTAACGCAAGGGGGCCGAATAATATTGCATGCCCCACTTTTCAGTTTTTTATTTGTTAAAAAAGTTTGACACATCCAATAAATTTCATTCCACTTCACGATTGTGTCCCACTTGTTGATTCATCACAAAAAATTTGAATTTTATATCTTTATGTTTGAAGCCTGAAATGTGGCAAGAGGTTGAAAAGTTCAAGGGGGCCGAATACTTTCGCAAGGCACCGTATATATGCTTCCAATAGGTCAAATTATCAGGCAGCATAGGATAAATTTTCACTGTTACGCTGATGATACTCAGCTTTACTTATCCATAAATCCTGATGAACCCAACCAGTTAGATAGACTACAAGCATGTCTTGAAGATATAAAAGCTTGGATGACTTTAAATTTTTTGCTTCTAAATTCAGACAAGACAGAAGTTGTCGTCTTTGGACCGGAGTCTTTAAAAAAAAAAACTGCTTAGTCAATCACTTAACCTTGATGTGATTAAATTGACCTCTGGTAATAAAGTAAAAAACCTTGGTGTTATTTTTGACCAGGACATGTGATTTAAATCCCATATTAAACAGGTTTCTAGGATTTCCTTCTTTCATCTCCGGAACATTGCCAAAATTAGAAATATCCTATCCAGGAGTGATGCTGAAAAACTAGTCCATGCATTTGTTACTTCAAGGCTGGACTATTGTAATTTTTTACTATCAGGATGTCCACAAAATGCAGTTAAAAACCTTCAGCTGATTCAAAGTGCTGCAGCAAGAGTTCTGATGAAAATTAAAAAGAGAGATCATATTTCTCCTATTTTAGCTTCCCTTCATTGGCTCCCTGTTAAATCCAGAATAGAATTAAAATTTCTCCTCCTCACATATAAAGCCCTTAATGATCTAGCTCCATCATACATGAGATATCTGATTGTTCCATACGTTCCTAACAGGGCACTTCGTTCTCAGACTGCAGGTTTACTGGTGGTTCCTAGATCCTCTAGAAGTAGAATGGGAGGCAGATCCTTTAGTTATCAGGCTCCTCTCCTGTGGAACCAGCTCACAGTTATGGTCCTTGAGGCGGACAACCTGTCTACTTTTAAGGCTAGGCTTAAAACTTTCCTTTTTGATAAAGTTTATAGTTAGAGTGGCTTAGTTTATCAGGGAGGGAGCCTTCCTCCCTCCCTGTTGGATGAAGTAAGGGGGAGTCAGGTTTACCCTAAACCGGCTCAGTTATGGTTGAGGTGCAAACACACCCTCCATTTCTGCTACCTGTATGACCTCTTCTCTTTTCCAATGGTTATAATCAGTCTGACAGAGAGAGGTATCCCAATCCTTGTGGTTTTTTGTATAACAATGACCATCAGTGGGACCCTTTGTGGGGTGCCTTGAAACGACATTGTTGAAAATAACTAAATAATGTGAACTGAAACTTTCTGTGTAGTTATGCTGCTATAGGCTTAGGCTGCTGGAGGACATAATGACCACTTTCACCCTCATCGCTACATTCTCACACTACTCTCCAATTTTGCATTATCTGTTGTTATTTCAGCTTTTAACTTTGTTCTCTCTCTTTTCTCTTCCTAGAAGCTACACCTGGCCTGACTCTGTGTCTACCTGTGACACCTTTCTGGAGAGGGGCATCGTCCGAGCTTCTGCTGGCAACAACTTAATGCTCACCCTCTACCGATGATCCACATGGCCCTGTCTTTCAGTGTTTAAAACCCTTTCTCTCTCCTAGACATAGCTACTGACTGAGCTTTTGCTGTAACTAGTTTTTGTGCTCTTTTTCAGACTCTAACTTGAAAACTGGCTCAGATTTAGATGTTCTTTCTTTCTAGTGAAACGACTAAAGGAGCTACATCCATTAAATTTACTTTTCCTTCCCATAGAAAGTACTCCTGGATCAGTGCTTCTTTGTTCTCTTTGTGTCTCTGCTCTGTTCTCTCTAACCCCCTCGGTCGGGGCAGATGGCCCGTCACACTGAGCCTGGTTCTGCTAAAGGTTTCTTTCCTGTTAAAAGGGAGTTTTTTTCTCCCCTGTCGCTACATGCATGCTCAGTATGGGGATTGCTGCAAAGTCAACGCCAGTGACTGTCCACTGTCTCTACATGCTCATCCGGGGAATGAATGCTGCAAGTCACTGACTGGATGCAATCTGTGGGGTTTTCCTATACAGAAAACTTTATATCCAATTTTTAAAATAACTAACTCTGACTGCACTGTTCAATGGTTGGACCAGCGCCCAAAAAAGAGAGAGTTATGACCCCCTCATTGACTTCTATAGAAAGAATGGAATGCGGAAGTCACGTGGGGGCACGGAGCTGCTAATAGTTCAAACATCAGCAGCTCAGCATTGGGACGTAATTCATTCTCAGTGCTTTGTAAGGGTTTTTTCGGTAAGTTTATGAAAAAAAAACTTATTTTGCTATTGTGGAGCTTAGATGACTGGTCTGTATCACAGTTTAGCAATTAATTTATATTGCCAGGGGTAGTTAATTAAGCAGTTTAAATCGCTTGTTGTATTTTAAATGCAGCTCATTTCATGCATGGTGGGTTTAGACGGTCTATCTCATTGCGTCTGATTCGCATCTTAAAATGTCCATTACAGCTTAAATTTCCCAAACGTTGATAATTTTTTTAATTTTTATTGTAATTCCAGCCACTGAACTAGCACATCTTGAAAAATACTGTTATATTGACATGGTTAATTTAGTGAAAGTTATAGATTGTTTGTCAACGGCGGCCACATAAATGGGGACATCATCATTAAACGTGATTGTGAAGATGAGGTATTTTTTATTATTCTTTTCTTGGTAAACCACGAGAATGGCTTAAATGAACTGCTGAACCTTGTTGCATACAAAACACCACAAATGTATCAGACAATAGAGCTGAATCAAGATGTTTGAGCTAAATGATTTTAAGACCTTCACAAAGCTGGTATTTACAGCAGGACTGTTACTTAACGTTTGTTTTATGTTATTAGTTTTGCATTTGCTAGTCATAGGTGAAGTTGAAGTAGATATTAGAATCTATCTCAAGACAGAACAAGAAATTAAGAATTATTACTGGAACATATCAGCATCAATACTCAGAACAGTAACAAAAAATACTTTTAAGCAATCAGAGGTAACACTGCTGTATTCTCGTTGATTTGGAGTGCTGGAGCTGACTGGTTGATGGAGAGGCTGTCAAAAAAATCAAATCAAAGTGATCAGAATTATATATATATATATATATATATATATATATATATATATATATATAGAGAGAGAGAGAGAGAGAGGAGAGATAAATATAAAATATATAGAGAGAGATCAATATAAAATATCGAGACATAAATATAATATGAGAGAGATAAATATAATATAATAGAAAGAGATAAATATAATATAATATATATATAGAGAGATAGATATTGTTTTGAAGAAACACATTTACTTTTCTTCGTACTTACTGGAAGGCGTTTACTTTTTTTGCCTTTCAGTATGACCTTCCAGCTATGATAGTGATTGATTCTGAGTCCTCTAAACTGTTCCTGTATTGTTTTCAGGGAGGTCAGCAGATGTAGTGACTGACTTCAAAGGGAGCTGCTGCCAAGGAGGATGAACCCTCATTCAGACTTGGGCACCTTTGTACCTTGTCTACCTTTCTACCTGCACCAATAAACATACAGTTTATTGGTGCAGATGTAATCAATTAACTGTAGAAATGGTAGTGCAAGTACTTCTTTGTTAAAGCTAAGTTTTGCATTTTACACGTCTTACAGTAAATTGTTTGGTCATTTATTTTTGCACAATTCACAGTTGTTGTAATCTAATACGATTTTAACTACAGTTTCAATTAAATGAACATTTTAGTCAATGAATTACAATTTTACAACAGTTGTCAGACTACAGGCACAATCAACTCTGTTATAGATACAAGTACTCAGTTTACATGGCAGGAAAAAATTTAATAATTATGTCTTCAACAAAAATTAAGAATTCATCCCAGGTCTTCAGTCATATTTTCATACAGCTACATATTTTCCTCATTCATTTAAAAATGATTTAATTTTTAAATACAAATTTAATTCTGCTCATTTTCCATCTGTAATATTTGGATATTTTTTTGAAATACATAGGCAATAGATCTTTCCACGTGGTATAGGATGTAGATCTGAAGGTGAGTTTGATCAGAGCTCTTAACTGCTGGCACATAATACAGTTATAGCATCCCATGCTAGCATGTGCTAGCATGCGGAGGAGATCAGAAAGAGCCTTTATAATAGGTATTGTTACTTCTGTTTGGATTTTCCAATTATGATTTAGTAATCAGTAATCAGTTCATTATTATTTAATTACCAAAAGTCGCAGCAAAGAGTGAAAAAAGTCGCTTTTTGAGTTATGTCGCGCCCGAAGCCGTTCAAACTGACACCGCTGAGATGTTTGGAACTATTGAGAGCTACGTGAACCACGTGACCGCCTATCGGCGAGTTCAAAGAGTGTCGTAACTCTCTCTTTCTATGGTGCTGGTTAGGACTAATTGGAATGTATGTACCTTACTTTTGTGAAGTTCCTTGAGACAACATGTGTTGTGAATTGGCGCTATATAAATAAAACCGAATTGAATTGAATTGAACTACTACTAATAATAATATTGTTATTGCAAGGTTGATAAATATATTTTTGTGACTGGCTACATTTAATGAATTATCTCAGTAATGCAACTTTTTTTCAAATGTTAACACCTTTGAACTAAATAATGATCATTTAAATAACCATGAGGAATTTGCCCACAGTAATCATAATACTAAATTTCTTTATTGTGCCTAGTCACTAGTCAGGGGCACGCAGTCAAAAAATGAGCCACTTCCCAGT
Source organism: Crenichthys baileyi (assembly GCA_036173005.1). Classification (NCBI taxonomy): domain Eukaryota; kingdom Metazoa; phylum Chordata; class Actinopteri; order Cyprinodontiformes; family Goodeidae; genus Crenichthys; species Crenichthys baileyi. The sequence continues at coordinate 221,531 of JAHHUM010002963.1, read as the reverse complement.
GGATGTCTATTGAAAGGTTTAAAGTAAAGTGGTAAGTCTGGTGTAGACAGTACACTTACCATCTCAAATTAAATATTCTGCTTTGTGCGACAGGCCCTTCTTCCTCACAATCTTTTTTACACATAAATAATTACATGCAGAAAAAACATAAACAAACACACACAGTCCTTTGAGTGGCAGGTATCCTCTGAGTGATTGGCACCGTTAATCCCTGTTGTCACATCAACCGTGTGAGTGCCCATATGTGTGTGTGTCTGTGTGTTTGTATGTATGTTAACAGTGATTAATTATCTCTCTCATGCTGAGGATCTCCTTAGGTTATTGATTACGTCACGAATCAAACCCACAGGGGGATGATTTCTTTGCACTAACAGGGAATCAATTAGTGTCTGGGGACTTGTTTACTTACGCGCTTGCTGACATGTAAATGTGTGTGTCCATGAATGTGTATTAGTGTAATTGTATGTGATACGATAAGAAACTGGATACCTCTAAATGTAATGATACCAACCCGGAGGCTTTGCTCTTCACATCATATTGTTCATGAATGCACTTTTAGCTAAATATTTTCACAACATCTTCTTGAAATGTGTGGTTTGCTGGTTTTTCCTCAGCATCGGGGCCATGATGCGACGGGTGTTTGTGTTGCGTACCATCAGCATGGTCTTCCAGAGTTCTCTGCTCACTGTACTGGAACCATCGCCGCTCATGAAAGGTGAGAAACTTCATGTAAATCAACATCCTATTAATAAGATGATACCAACAAACAGGGTGTAGTCGAGTATGTCAGGTCATCTTGGTGTTTAAAAGAAGATATGGCTCAACACGAAGATCCATATAACAAAAAAAACAGCAGTGAACTGTGACTATTAACATCACCAAGACCCTTTGACCCTCTCGTTCTATATGTCATTTTTGAAATTCAAAGGGAAAATACAAATTACAGCTTCAGTAGGTTAAAAAGCAAGATCCAAGGCTTACGGTGAATTACACTTAAACCTATATATTCAGGAATCATTTAGCTTAACATCTTTATATTAATTAAAAATGTGTTCATTTACCTGCATTTCATTAATAAATTAGATAAGAAGAGGCAAGGGAAGTGCTTTACTGGAAAAACAAAGACCAGAGATAAAAACCACTAAATACATCAAAAACGCAACATGCTAAAACCAAAAAGCACAGCGTAAAACCATGACAAATAGTCATGTTAAAGACAAGAAACACTGAAATAACTAAACTGAGCAATTAAAAAGCTACAGTAAGACTAATTGATAAGACTGGCCTGTTTGGTTTGGCTGCATTCAACAGTAATGTTTTCAGTTCAGCTTCTGCACATCTCAGGTTTTCAGGCCGTTGGTTCCAGAGCTGAAGATACCTACATAGAGACTAAATGCTGCCTCCCCTTGTTTAGTTCTGGTCCTGGGAACACAGAGTGCAGAGGTCATGGTGAGCGAAATGTATGGTCTGTAAGTACAGTGATTGAGGCACTGGTGTAATGTGATCAGTTTTCCCACGAATAGTCATACCCTGGCAGTAGCAGTTTGGGTGAGCTGCTTCTTCCTTTTATGAACTACGTCTTCACTGAGATTATTACACAATTATTACAATCTAACCTACCTAATTAAGCCACGCACCAGTTCTTCTGTGTCCTATTTTGATTCATTCTGGCAATGTTTTTAAAGTTTGGAATAGGCTGATTTTGTAATAGACTTTATTTGGTTGGGAACATTTGTATCTTAGGCCATGATGACACAAGTCGTTTCAAGAGATTATTTGACTTTTTTAAACAGAAAAAGAACTTCTAGGAGACGTTTTACTGCATTGTACTTTTTACTTCTACTTAAGTAATATTATTTTGAAGTAACACCAGTCTTACTTGATGCCATTTCTGGCTTCTCTACCCACCTCTAGTTACTTCATCGAATGAAGAACAAACAGGTTTTAACCAAATATGCACCAGACTCAAACACACACCTACACAGTTTGTGCTAAAGTTGGACTACTAGTTTATAAAATTAAATGAAAAAGAGGCCTAGAGGTCATGAGTGCCTCAAAGCATAAAACAACAAAGGACAGAAAGTGCCACATAGACGATACCCCAGTTGCTGTGATTTGGCAGATCATCAACCAGTAATGTACTTCACAATTTAATATACACATGTTCCACACACCTTGCTTCTATGGAAAATCTAAGTATTTAAAAGTAAACTGAGATTGCCTTTATTAGGGGCCATCCGGTCCCTGTACGAGCGGAGCAGGAGTTTGGTCCGCATTGCCGGCACTAAGTCGGACCTGTTCCCGGTGCATGTTGGACTCCAGCAGGGCTGCCCTTTATCACCGGTCCTGTTCATAACTTTTATGGACAGGATTTCTAGACGCAGCCAAGGGCCGGAGGGGGTCTGGTTTGGGGACCAGTGCATTTCGTCTCTTCTTTTTGCACATGACGTGGTCTTGCTGGCCCCCTCTAGCCAAGACCTACAGCATGCGCTGGGGCGGTTCGCAGCCGAGTGTGAAGCGGCTGGGATGAGGATCAGCTCCTCCAATTAAGAGGCCATGGTACTCGACCGGAAAAGGGTGGCTTGTCCTCTTCAGGTTGGAGGAGAGTTCCTGCCTCAAGTGGAGGAGTTCAAGTATCTCGGGGTCTTGTTCACGAGTGAGGGAAGAATGGAGCGGGAGATCGACAGATGGATTGGTGCGGCTGCTGCAGTAATGGGGGCACTGTGCCGGTCGGTTGTGGTGAAGAGAGAGTTGAGCCCGAAAAGCGAAGCTCTCGATTTACCGGTCGGTCTACGTTCCTACCCTCACCTATGGCCATAAACTTTGGGTCATGACCGAAAGAACGAGATCCCGGATACAACCGGCTGAAATGAGCTTCCTCCGTAGGGTTGCCGGGCACTCCCTTAGAGAGAGGGTGAGGAGCTTGGCCCTCCGGGAGGGGCTCGGAGTAGAGCCGCTGCTCCTCAACATCGAGAGGAGCCAGTTGAGGTGGCTCGGGCATCTATATCGGATGTCTCCTGGACGCCTTCCTCGGGAGGTGTTCCAGGCACGTCCCACCGGGAGGAGGCCCAGGGGACGGCCCAGGACACGCTGGAGGGACTATGTCTCTCGGCTGGCCTGGGAACGCCTGGGGCTCCCCCCGGAGGAGCTGGAGGAGGTGTCTGGGGAGAGGGACGTCTGGGTGTCTCTGCTTAGTCTGCTGCCCCCGCGACCCGGTCCCGGATAAGCGGAAGACGACGAGTACGAGTACGAGTCTATGTAAATAGTGCTTAGATTATTGTACTGTTGTCTAGAGTTTGTATTTATGTATGTATATATTTTTGAGTTTTTCCAATTTTTTCGTAATTTAATTTATGAAAGTATTTTATGGTCTGTAAATATTTAAATAATTCTGTACTATATTGTTTGTAATTGTGTTTGTTTTTCATGGTTATTATTGTTTCTATTATGTATTTATCCTTCCTCATATTACCTTTCTAGGGGCTTTAATCTGTCCTGCTGCTGAAACTATTTAATTTTGCCCTAGAGAAATGATAAAGCTTATCTTATCTCTATATTAATATTGGTATGATTGTTATAGAAGTTATTGTGCTCATTTACTCCACTACTAAGGGGGTGGATCCCTGCACAGACGAGTCTGTAGTGTTTTATTAATTTACTGTTATTCATTGTTCAGAGAATATCTCTCCTTTCTCACTGTCTTTCCACCATCTTGCCTGCTTAAGACACTCTTAGGTTCAATAAAAGTCCTCCTCACTACTCTTAACATTTCCTCACGTTAGGAGCTCCCTTAAGGGCTAAGATGCTCTGGGAATCACTTTTATCTTACCGAGGGAAAATTTAGGGAAAAAAGTTTTTTTTCTTATGACGTCACGATTCTTTGTGAATTTGGGCCCTGATCTATTTTTACTAAAATATGTCACTTCATTAAAAACGCTGGAAAAATTATAAACTATTAAAATAGGGCATAATGTGTTTTCTATTAATAGTATGTACAATGCTGTGAAATGGCCCCTAACATATTGCCTCTGACATTTTAGGTCAACAAAGATAAGAAGCGTATAATAAATTTATTAGGGAAAAAAGCTATCCAAACCACCATGACTTTACTTTAGGAAAACATCATTGCTCTCTTAACCCTACTAACTGGTTGTGCCACCCATGGTGGCAACCAACTGCTACCAAGCATTTATGCTAACTGGCAATCAGTCCTTGACATCAATGTGGAGAAATTTTGGCCCACTCGTCTTTAAAGAAATTGACCGTTGTGTTCTTTTTTTATCAAAGATTGTGGTTTACTGCTGTTTGCTGCTGTCCTAATGTGTTAAAAATGTCTTTGTAACCCTCCAAAGATTAAAAGATGTTGACAAGATGTTCGTTTCTGATCATTTGTCAAATGTCTTTAGGTCGGGCCATGTTATGTTTCTTTTTGAGATCTTTTCACCTACTTTGTGTTGTCAAACTTGTTCTGTTTGACAGAATTTTTTTATTCTAAAGTTCTGACAATATGTGTGTCAAGTAAAATTGAAGTGAGTTTTCCAAACGGTCTGGTTATTCATAGTTAAGTCTTGATTTAACAATGGGAGTGTTTACTTTTTCACTTAGCCAGGTTGGTTTTGATACCTTTTTTTCCTCTTAAATAAAATCATAATTTGGAAACTGTATATTGTATTTACTTTGGTTAACTTAGTCTGATATTAAAATTATTGTGATGATCTGATACATTTAAGTGACAAAAAAGCACCAAGAAATGTGTTAGGATGCAAAGGGGTTTCTAAAGCTCTGTGAAAGTAAATAGAAAGTACAAACTACAAAGTGCTACAGTGGTCACACTGACACCTTCTGTGTCTCAAAAAAAAAAATTATTGCTGATATTAAAACATTTATGTCAATGTTTGAATGTACTGTACCAATAGGAATAATCTCCCTTTAATCCTGCAAACTGCAGCTGTATTACATGCTGTTAGATGACCAGCCTTCAGTACAAGCATTTAGGCCAGATATTTAGCATCTCCTTTGGGTTGTGTGAGAGTACATTGTGTTGTGGACATTGACACAAATGACACATTTTATTTCATTGGACAGTCTAGTAGTGTTTAGCTTTCACATCTTTACCATTTATCTTGGCCATGGATATCAGCTTCCCTATCAAACCTCTCAAACTGAAAGTCGGGTCCCGTCATCCTGCCGTTTGTTCCAAAGCCTGACAAAGACTTCAGTAATCTTAAAAGGGAGGGGAAAAAAGAGAAAACAGAAAAACATTCAGTTTCAGATTTTCAATATTACATGATAACACTCCGCTTCCCACTCTTCCAGTCTGATCAGGCGCTGTATCTGTGTGACTCCAGCAGCTTTGCATCGCTGACTGAAGAGTCTTATTCGGCAAAAACTCTGGCGTCTTCAGTGAATAATTCAGTGTTCGTGGGAGCAGAGACAGATAGGCTCTGTGGTTCCTCTGTGTTTCCCCACTAACACTGCTCTACCACTTCCCCTTAGAGGATAACACTACATGTGTTTTGGAGATGTGTGTGTGTGAGGTAGGCTCCACTCCTCAGCAGCCCACCTTTTCTTGCTGCTTTATTTCTTCACTTTGACTTCTACATAGAATAAGTATGAGGAGTACAGATGAAGAAATAGTAATAGAGCCTTTTTCCTGTCAGGAAAATAACCTTTTTTTTTGTTTTTTTGAGTTGGATGCATGCAGATGTTTGTGACTGATAACGATCCACTTTTCTTGCATGTGTTTGCTTCTGTAGGAATGGCAGTCCTGAGCATGAGCGTTCAGCACTTCCTGGGTGGTCTTATCACTACGCTCACCTTCACTACCATGATGCATTGCACTCAGAGGGCAGAAGAAAGCATTCAGGTAACAAAGACTTCATTCACTGTTTGCTCTCTTGTTGATTTGTTTCCGGTAATAATCGTGTTATTCAGCAGTGTTAGGTAATATCCTGTGGCTTAACTAATCTTTATTTTCTATGTTCCAGAAAGGAAGGGCTACATTCTTTTTTTTTTTCTCTTATCTGACTTGGCTTTATGTGCTATTTTGTAACATGAAGTCATTTGCTTTAGGGGTTGTCAGAAAGGAACAGCACCACACCTATTGCTAGCTTTACCTGCCACTTCTCACCAGCTGCTTCCCCCAATGAAATATCAACATTATTCCCAAATCCAGTTTCTGTTTATTGGTTTCTTCTCTTTTCTTCTCCTACTGAATTTCTGCCTCCAACCGTTCAGACGTCACTCAGTCAATCTCTGAAAGTGACAAATTCTAACTTATCTTCTCGTGGCTCCTCGCGTGTGAAACGAGAACAAAAGAAACAGGCCGTAGAACAGGTGTCCGGGATTTTTGGGGATTCAAATTGATATTAGCAGTTAATGCCAAAAATGTGATGATAAGAGCTGTAGTTAGTTTTGGGAGGGGATCTCTTTGCTTTTGATTTAAAATTTGTAAGCCTTTGCGACAGAGAAGAAAAGCATTAGCTTGTCTGTGGTCGATGTGTGTGTAACATGTGCGTGTTATTGAAAGTAGTGCTATCCAGTAACAGAAAGCTGATAGTGTGAGTGCTTGTTAAGGATACCCAGGAGAAAGAAACCAAATCTGTTAAACAAGTTGCTCAGAATAAAGACAGTCCACTTAGCTTTGGTCACACAGGATCTCAGAGATCTCTACATCGGGGCACTGCAACAGACTACCACTAAAGTGCTCACTTTCTGAAGTCACTGTGAGCTTCTCGCCTCTCAGCTTGGTCAACAATATCTGGCTCTAACATTTAGAAGCAGCAACATAATTATTTAGCCAGATTAGACTGAAATACCAATTACTGCAACTTTAACATGTTGATTGTATTTAGTTTCGTTGTTAGAAATGAAACCGTCATTTGTCTTGTTTCATCAGACACAACTCAAAAAGTACCTACTGTACAGTAGCATGAAAAAAATACTTACTTGACCTCCTGGATGAGCTATTGATACACTCTGGGAGTAATTCTGGTAGAACAGCCACTCCTGGGAAATTTCACCATGTTTTGTGGATAATGGGTCTCACTGGGATTCTCTGGAGTCCCAAAGGCTTAGAAATTCAATTCAGTTTCAATTCAATTCAGTTTATTTAAATAGCGCCAATTCACAACACATGTCGTCTCAAGGCACTTCACAAAAGTCAGGTACATACATTCCAATTAATCTTAATCATTGAACAGTGCAGCCAGATTCTGTTATTTATTCAATTTGGATAAAAAGTTTTTCTATCTAAGGAAACCCAGCAGATTGCATCCAGTCAGTGACTTGCAGCATTCACTCCTCCCGGATGAGCATGTAGAGACAGTGGACAGTCACTGGCGTTGACTTTGCAGCAATCCCTCATTCTGAGCCTGCATGTAGCGACAGTGGAGAGGAAAAACTCCCTTTTAACAGGAAGAAACCTCCAGCAGAACCAGGCTCAGTGTGAGCGGCCATCTGCCACGACCGACTGGGGGTTAGAGAGAACAGAGCAGAGACACAAAGAGAACAAAGAAGCACTGTTCCAGGAGTACTTTCTATGGGAAGGAGAAGGTAAATGTTAATGGATGTAGCTCCTTTAGTCGTTTCACCTAGAAGAAGGAACAGTTAAACTCTGATCCAGTTTTCAAGTTTAGAGTCTGAAGAGAGCACAGAGAGTTAGTTACAGTAGACGCTCAGTCAGTAGCTATGTCTAGGAGAGAGAAGGGTTAAACCATGAAAAAAGACAGGGCCATGTGGATCATCGGTAGAGGGTGAGCATTAAGTTTTTGCCAGCAGAAGCTTGGACGATGCCCTCTCCAGAAAGGTGTTACAGGTAGACACAGAGTCAGGCCAGGTGTAGCTTCTAGGAAGAGAAAAAGGAGAGAAACAAAAGTTAAAAGCTGAGATAACAGTAAATAATACAAAATTGGAGAGTAGTGTGAGAAAGTAGCGAAGAGGGTGAAAGTGGTCATTATGTCCTCCAGCAGCCTAAGCCTATAGCAGCATAACTACAGAGATAGCTCAGGATAACCTAAGCCACTCTAACTATAAGCTTTATAAAAAAAGGAAAGTTTTTAAACCTAGCCTTAAAAGTAGACAGTTTGTCCATCTAAGGCCACTGATGGCCATTGTTATACTAAAAAAACCACAACGATTGGGATACCTCTCTCTGTCAGATTGACCATAACCATTGGAAAAGAGAGGGGGGTCATACAGGTAGCAGAAAATGGAGGGTGTGTTTGCACCCCAACCGTAACTGAGCGGTTTTGGCTAAACCTGACTCCCCTTACTCCACCAACAAGGGGAGAAAAAGACGGAGCTAAAATAAAGGGAAATCTGCCTCCCATTCTTTCTTCTAGAGACTCTAGGAAACCCCCGGTAAACCTGCAGTCTGAGAACGAAATGCTCTGTTAGGAACATATGGAACAATCAGATCTCTGATGTATGATGGAGCTAAATCATTAAGGGCTTTATATGTGAGGGGAAGAAATTTTAAATTCTATTCTGGATTTAACAGGGAGCCATGAAGGGAAGCTAAAGTAGGGGAAATATGATCTCTCTTTTTAATTTTCATCAGAACTCTTGCTGCAGCATTTTTTAAAACACTTGAAGGCTTTTAACTGCATTTTGTGGGGCATCCTGATAGTAAAGAATTACAATAGTCCAGCTTTGAAGTAACAAAGCCATGGACTAGTTTTTCAGCGTCACTCCTGGACAGGGATTTTTTCTAATTTGGAAATGTTCCGGAGATAAAAAAAAGGAAATCCTAGAAACCTTTTTTAATATGGGATTTAATGACATGTCCTGGTCAAAAAAACACCAAGGTTTTTACTTTATTATCGGAGGTCAATTTAATGCCATCCAGGTTTAAAAGTGATTGACTAAGTGTTTTTTTTTTTAAAGACCCGGGTCCAAAGACGACAACTTCTGTCTTGTCTGGAATTTAAAAGCAGAAAAATTTTAAAAAGTCATCCAAGTTTTTTTTTGTCTTCAAGACATGCTTGTAGTCTATCTAACTGGTTGGGCTCATCGGGATTTATGGATAAGCAAAGCTGAGTATCATCAGCGTAACATTGAAAATTTATCTATGCTGCCTGATAATTTTCCCCTATTGGAAGCATATATATAGTAAAAAAATTGGCCCAAGTACTGAACCCTGTGGTACTCCAAAATTAACCCCTGGAGTTTAAAGATGATTTATCATTTACATGAAAAACTGGAATCTGTCAGACAAATAAGATTTAAACCAGCCTAGCGCTGTTTCCCCGATCCCTACAGCATATCCAGCCTTTTTAGAGAAAATTATGGTCGACTGTATCCAAATGCAGCACTGAGATCTAACAGAACCCAGTCAAAACACAATCCCCCTTTTCTGAGGCAAAAAGAAAATCATTAGTGACTTTCAGCAGAGCTGTTTCAGTGCTATGATGAGCTCAAACCTGACTGAAAAAATCTTCAAACAGGTCATTGCTGTGTAAATGCTCACAAATTTGATTAGCAAAATTTTTCTAAAAATTTTAGATAAGAATGGAAGATTGGGGTATCGGTCCCCCTAAATTTTTAAGTCATTTCGATCAAGCGAAGGTTTTTTTTTAGCAAAAAGGGTTTTTTACAGCTACCTTAAAAAAACTTGTGGTAAATACCCATTTACTAAAAAATAAATTAAAAATATCTAAAATGGGGCTAAATCAAAAGGGGAACACTTCCTTCAAAAATTTAGGGGTTGGATTTTGGGTCTAACATACAAGTTGAAGGTTTAGATGAAGCTAATATTTTTTGATAACTCTGGAAGCTCCACAGGATCAAAACAGTCCAAAAACAGATCAGGTTCTACAGTTACTTCCAAGTTGGTCTCACTTGTTAGGGGAAAGTAATCATCTTGGGAGTATGTCAAAAATTTTCTTCTTAATAGAATCAATTTTTTTTTTGGAAATCCCATAAAGTCATGACTGCTGAGAGCCAAGGGAATGGATGGGGCCAACAAAGCTATGATCCTTTTGTAAGTTTTTGCAACTGTATTAAAGAGAAACCTAGGATTATTCTTGTTCTCTTCTATTAAGGATGAGAAATAAGCTGTTCTAGCTTGGTGAAGTGTCTTTTTATACAACAGTAGGATTAAGATTAAGTAGGAATCCTCTAGGTGTGTAGAGCGCCATTTTCGCTGTAGGGGAGCGCCATTTTCGCTCCAATTTTCTAACATTGTGCATTGTGCTTTTTCAAGGGGCTGCATTGTCTAATGCACCACACAATGATGAAGTAACACTCTGAACAAGAATCAATTTGTGAAGGGGAAGAAACAAAATTTTTGGGCCCTCCACCCTTTTTTTTCTGTGATAATGAGGAAATTAAAGTGGAACAGATTCTTTAAAGGTTGTTACAGCATTGTCTGATAATGAATCTACTATAATGAAATTTTTTTTCAGGTGTGGGAGTACCCCGGTTAAATTAAACTCAAAGGTTATTAAAAAAATGGTCAGACAGCACAGTGTTGTTGAGAAAAAAATTGTTATGTCTTTACATTCAATGCCATATGTCAGCACAAGGTCCCAAGAATGAAGACAAAGGTAGGTAGGTTTGTTAATGTTTTGAGTAAAACCAATTGAGTCTAAGATACCATTAAAGGCTATATTTAAGCTATCACTTTCAGTGTCAACATGAATGTTAAAATCCCCCACTATAATAACTTTATCTGTAATTTAACACTAAATCAGATAAAAGGTCTGAAAACTGATCTAAAAATTGAGCGTAGGGCCTGGTGGACAGTACAAAAAAAACAGAAGTGGTTTTAGTGCTTTGCAATTTGGGTGAGGAAAACTAAGGATTAAATATTCAAAGAGTTGGTAGCTATTGATTGATCTGGGAACTAGTCAATAAATCGGACTGAAAAATGGTTGCTAGTCCTCCTCCTCGTCCAGTATTTCGAGGAAATGTGAAAAATTTAAATAATTATTAGGAGTTGACTCATTTATAGTAACATAATCCTCTTGCTGCAGCCAGGTTTCTGTGAGGCAAAATAAATCAATCTAATTGTCACAAACCAGGTCACTAACTAGCAAAGTCTTTGAAGAGAGAGATCTTATGTTCAGTAAGCCACATTTAATTGTTTTTATTTTTATTTTTAGTCTGAGTTGTGTTTATTTTTATTAGATTTTCCTGATTTCCTCTTTTTAGATAATTTTTTAATCTATTCAATTTTGGCCGTGGGCGAGACACTATCTTAATAGGGTAATGGGTGGGTAGCAGTACAGAAGCTGCAGAGAGGTGTTAAACTACGACCCTGCTTCCTGGTCTGAACCCTGGGTTGTCAGAGGTTTGGAGAACTAATAAATTCGGCCAGATTCCTAGAAAGAAGAGCTGCTCCATCCAAAGTGGGATGGATGCCGTCTCCTCTGGATCAGACCGGTTTTCCCCAAAATGTTTGCCAATTATCAATGTAGCCCACATTGTTTTCTGGACACCACCTAGACAGCCAGCGGTTGAATGACAGCATGCGGCTAAACATGTCGTCACTGGTTAAATCGTTAAATGGTTTGTGACCCTTTCCAGGCTGACAGAAATTAATGACTTTGATTCTAATTTCCTCAAGTCTTTTGATTTTAGCATGAAGTGTTGCTTTTTAAGGTATTTTAGACTACTTCATGTTGCTAAGCAGGTTCTTTTTAAGGGTTTTCCTGATTCTACAGGTGTGGCAATAATCAGGCTTGGAAATAGCTAGTGTAATTAAACCAAAACAAAGTGGTAAATCAGAGTTAATTCATCATTTGTCAGGTTGTTTGGATAGATTTTTTTTCCTTTATAAATTAGAGCATCATTGGAAAGTAACTTTTTGTATTTACTCAGGATATCTTTGCCTAATTTGTTTAATCTCTGAAGATTTATTTCCTGATCTGAAACATTGAAGTGTGACAAAGAAGCAGACAGAAGAAATTTGTAATGATGCAAGTACTTTCGCATGGCACTAGCATAGAAAAGCAGCAACTGTTCACATTGGAGGCAGTTGTGTTCTATAGAGAAACTTACTGTTTGATAAATGACTCATTAAGGATTTCTCAGAATAATCATATATTATTGGTTTGCTCCAAAGCCATTTCAGTCAGATTAAAATCAGGTTTTCTATGGAGCTGCACTGAAGATTTTCTGGTCGTTTTCCGAGCTCCAGTTTTAGTAAACCTTTGACGATACAGATTTAAATTTCTTCAGATTTCTCTATAATTTCTCTATAGTATAAGAAAATGCAAAAGGTGGAGATGCATCAGCCAGTCGACCTGAGATCGGAATAAGACCATTTACCATTGACTTTGATCGGTAATTGACCGGTCAAATAAAGATTTAAAATTTGATTATCTTTCCTATTCATCAAATCAATCAAAACTAAAACCTACCTCAATTTGCGTCCTATTAACGGACCAACGTAAAGAATGAACTTTGATACATTTTTTAATGTTTAGTAAAAATCATGTTTGCATAAGCTATAATGCATAAATGGAGATGATAATGTAAATGCATCTTCTGTTGGATTTACAACAGAAAATAAATGAATGTCCAGTCAACACACCTCTATAGAAATTACAATATACCTTAAATAACTTCTAACACTTCTGTGCTTCCTCTGACTTCATTTAACAACATCTTGCTAAAACTGAAAGAAGCTAACACTCACTACTGTTCTTCCCACAGTAACGTTTTTATCGAAGAGCATTATCAATGCAACCTGGTAATACACTGCTCAAAAAAATAAAGGGAACACTTAAACAACACAATATAACTCCAAGTAAATCAAACGTCTGTGATATCAAACTGTCCACTTAGGAAGCAACACTGATTGACAATCAGTTTCACATGCTGTTGTGCAAATGGAATAGACAACAGGGGGAAATCTTTGGCGATTAGCAAGACACACTCAATAAAGGAGTGGTTCTGCAGGTGGGGACCACAGACGACTTCTCAGTACCTATGCTTTCTGGCTGATGTTTTGGTCACTTTTGAATGTTGGTGGAGCTTTCACACTCGTGGTAGCATGAGACGGACTCTACAACCCACACAAGTGGCTAAGGTAGTGCAGCTCATCCAGGATGGCACATCAATGCGAGCTGTGGTAAGAAGGTTTGCTGTGTCTGTCAGCGTAGTGTCCAGAGCCTGGAGACGCTACCAGGAGACAGGCCAGTACACCAGGAGACGTGGAGGAGGCCGTAGGGGAGCAACAACCCAGCAGCAGGACTTGCCTTTGTGCAAGGAGGAACAGGAGGAGCACTGCCAGAGCCCTGCAAAATGACCTCCAGCAGGCCACAAATGTGCATGTGTCTGCACAAATGGTTAGAAACCGACTCTATGAGGATGGTATGAGGGCCTGACGTCCACAAATGGGGGTTATGCTCACAGCCCAACACCGTGCAGGACGCTTGGCATTTGCCAGAGAACATCAGGATTGGCAAATTCGCCACTGGCGCCCTGAGCTCTTCACAGATGAAAGCAGGTTCATACTGAGCACATGTGACAGACGTGACAGAGTCTGGAGACACTGTGGAGAGCGATCTGCTGCCTGCAACATCTTTCAGCATGACCGGTTTGACAGTGGGTCAGTAATGCTGTGGGGTGGCATTTCTTTGGAGGGCCGCGAGGTAGCCTGACTGCCATTAGGTACCGAGATGAGATCCTCAGACCCCTTGTGAGACCATATGCTGGTGTGGTTGGCCCTGGGTTCCTCCTAATGCAGGACAATGCTAGACCTCATGTGGCTGGAGTGTGTCAGCAGTTCCTTCAAGATGAAGACATTGAAGCTATGGACTGGCCCGCCCGCTCCCCAGACCTGAATCCGATTGAGCACATCTGGGACATCATGTCTCGCTCCATCCACCAACGTCACGTTGCACCACAGACTGTCCAGGAGTTGGCGGATGCTTTAGTCCAGGTCTGGGAGGAGATCCCTCAGGAGACCATCCACCGTCTCATCAGGAGCATGCCCAGGCGTTGTAGGGAGGTCATACAGGCACGTGGAGGCCACACACAATACTGAGCCTCATTTTGACTTGTTTTAAGGACATTACATCAAAGTTGGATCAGCCTGTAGTGTGTTTTTCCACTTTAATTTTGTGTGTGACTCCAAATCCAGGCCTCCATTGGTTAAAAAATTTGATTTCCATTGATGATTTTTGTGTTATTTTGTTGTCAGCACATTCAACTTTGTACAGAACAAAGTATTTAATGAGAATATTTCATTCATTCAGATGTAGGATGTTTTATTTGAGTTTTCCCTTATTTTTTTAGCACTGTACTTAGGCATGGTGTGTTCACTCTACTTTTCCAAGTTTTGTACATGTCAGTTTTTTTTAATAGCAAAAGAGTTTCTTGAGGTAAAACATTTCAGAGGTAAGTTTATGATATTGGGGGTTTATTGCACATGAAATGGGATTGTTGCTGCTATTGAAAGAGTTGTGTTTATCAGTCTTAACTTTTAAATGCAGTCTTAAAGAGGTGATGGAGGAGGCTTGCAGAGATGAACTAACCCGTCATTCTTTTTCTCCCTCTCCCACTCCATCAAGGAAGCCTTAAAGCTGTGATTAGATACTCCTGTTCATCTGGCTTCTTTACATTGTCTCAGTTTGTGACCTCATGAGACCGCCAGTGGCAAAAAATATATCATCTCTACTGTCAAAGGGTGTTCAGTCAGCTGTTACAGTTACTTTGTAGCAAAAAAATATAATAGCACAAATATTTTTTAACCTCTTAAGTTATTGTTTTTTTTTTTTACATCAGCAAGATACGTTTTTTCTTCTGCAACCTGCATTGTTCAAATAAATAGTTGCATATGTCTAATTTCACAAATGTGTCTGCAGCTGCATTTAAGCCCACAATTATTCATATGACCTTGGAGATTTAGATTTAAATCATTTTTATTCAACCAACCAGTTTGCTTCTAAAGAAAATGAGACAAGTATCTGAAAAGATTATAAAACAATGTAAAGGAAGTATCAGCTTTAAGAAAAATTATGATTTTTTAAAATGGCATGTAGAAAATTCTTATACATTTCTCTATAATCATGGGAAAAATCAGCAATCCAACCCTTATGTGTGAGCAGTGTTTTGCATGTTTCCGCTGGTATTTTGATGATTTATCTTTGGTGATAAACCAGGTCTTTGAAGTTGGATGGCCTCTCTGCCATCATTCTAGCTGAGGCACGTCGAACTGTTAGTATTACATCCAGTCAGAAGAAACATGCTTGTAAAATTAAATGATACCTACAAAATCTAAATCTGGGTATAGCTGTATGCTACAGAGAGCAAAGATTTATTGTTACCCCTGACTGATTGAGAAGAAAACTGTCATCTGAAACAGTGGAAGGCCTTGTGAAAGTCCTTGCAAAAACGTAAACCAACGTGCAGTGTTGAAAACAAATGTTAGTTGTCAGTAGTCAACTGTGTGTAAATGCAAACTAAATGGGAAGGCTGCAAAAGCGAGATATACAGGTAGACCAAAGAAGACATCTAAGTGTCCAAATGCCTTGGATAGGAAATGTACAACAAAGAAATGAACAACAGTCAAAACCTGGAGTCAGTTTTTGTGAACAAACTATCATAATCTGTTGAAGGAAATGGGATGAATGTACAGAAAGGTCAAACCTAAAGGATCATTAACATCTGAACAAGAAACATGGTTCCAGTGGCCTGAGAAGAGAAAGTCAGGGACTGAGGATGATTAAATGAAAGTAATATTAAGTGATCAATCCTGAATTTGGATCGGCCAACAAGGTAAGGCAGGTTAACTAGAGGTAAGAAAATCACATTAAAAATATAAAATAACAAATGTAGTAAGAAAAAATTAAACATAGAAAGAGGCATTGAAAGGCAAATTTAAAACTAACAGAAAGCTAAGACATTAAAAAATGAACTGATAGAGCAACCTTTGACATTTAGAGCATAGCTGCAGTAAAGAGTAATGTTTTCAGTCAGTTTCTGCACATCCTGGGTTTTCAGGGATTTGCCTGAAAAAAAATCAATATATCTCACCACTGATGGATAAAATGGGTTTTCATGTCAGGTAACGGAGGAAACAGGCATACCTACACAGAAACTGGACACTTTTCTCTTTCCATCAATTGAAAATAGTTTGGGTGATAAGGAAATTATTTTTATGGATGATAATGCATTTCATAATACAGCAAAAATAACTTGAAAAGCATTAAAAGTTTTTATTGGAGATCTCAGTAACCTGGTAAACCACCAGTCAGGATCTCAACCTGATCAAAACTTTGTTGTGGAAATTGAAAAACAAGGTGCATGATGGAGCCTTGTTGATGAAAAATGTTAATGATGAATGTTGCCTTACAGTTTCCAGACTAGGTGCAACAAAACAGCAACTTTGGTTCTTGTTTTGTTGATTAATGATATTTCCTCCCTTTATCAGTGAGTAATTTTAAATGTTCTACTATTGAATAAAATAACTTTTTTCCAAAGGAAATCAGCTTGCTGAAAAAGAGTTATTATTCGAAGTTTTTTGCTGGAGTTTTAGTCAACCTTCTTCTTTTCATTTTTTCCATGCTTTTTCCTGACTATTACAGACACACCCTTTCCTCATTTCTCTCTCTGCTGTCACTGATTGTTTCTTTTTTATGAAGAAGCACAACCTACTTATTTTAGCTACTCTTCTGTTAAATGTTCTGCTCTCTCTCTACACAACATCCTTCCTCTCATCCCCTTCCTTGTCCGTGTTTTCCCCTATTTTTCCCTTACTGTAACTTTGCTTGTCGTTTTTTTTGTAGGCCACGCACTACAGTTTCCTGGCTACTCTGGAGGTTCTGGGGAAGCTGATGTTCAGTGCTTTGGCCGGAGGAGTGGTGGATTGGTTTGGTTTTCAAGTGGCCTTCCTCTTCTTCCTCACCCTATCAGCTGGAACAGCCCTGCATGTGTGGACGGCTACCTTCACCGGTGCTCTCAGGGAGAATCAGCTCAAAGAACAGCCTAAATGAGATCAGTCTTAAAAGTTTTCATTTAGGGAAAGTGCAGCAGCATTCATAATGATAAATTCATTGGAGTTTGACTCCCTGAAATCATGAAAAACAAACTTTCTTGAACCGTTAAGATTATCAAAGTTGTTCCGTATATCAACAGTCTTAAATAAGTATGAGCCAGCCATTCTTTAAAGGAAAAAACTACTTTCCTTTAAGTACTCTGTGACTGAGTGCACTTTGTTATATCATTTCAGATGCAAAGCTATCCTTATATTTTATTTGTTTTGCTTTGAACATGTCTTAAATAGTCTTAAAAATGTAGTTAGAAGATGGACCTACTGAATACAGTGTAGATTTTGGGTATAGCTGCAATAAATATGGAAGTAGTCAAACTGGTAATTAGCTTGATGAAAGATAGTTTATTGTGTTTGTTAGAGACATATTTTAATATATATAGAAAGTTCAATAGTAGCTAAAATTAAAGGGAAATATAATCGAAGCTTATTTTACCATCTGAGCCATTTTCATATTGTTATATGTCAGCAATAAGAGCTGCAGCCAAAAGCAATAGTGAGACTTTGTTTTGTTATACTATACTGTATCTAATCTTGTGTGTTATATGGTTTACAGTTGTCAACTTATGAATCTCTGCTACCTCGTATCACCAGTGTAAGGTACGATACAGATACACAGAACATATAGTAACTGCGTAAAGGTAGAGTACACACGTTGACGTCCCATTATATGTTAATAAAAATACAACAAATTAATTGTAGTTTTTTGAATTCAGAAAAAAAAATAAAAGTGTAGTTTAGCTCTTGAACAAAGAGCTTTTGCTCCACGTCGTAAACCATACATTACAAAGTAAACCCTTATGTTGTTTAATTCTTCAAGTGTCAGAGTAAACCTCACACTTGTAGGAAACATCTGCCTTACACACTGCATGGTGCCATTTTACCTTAGTTTTTGACCAGGTTCCATAAGAATGTCAGCTTTCAGAAAAAAACTTGAATGACCAGACATAGTTGGAAATAAAAGTTCCAAATCACACTGTATTACTTCTTTTGTTTTACCTTTTGAGTATGTTGAATGCATAATAATAACTCATATTGGTCTTTTTGGTACTGTATTACATAGATTGTTCCCCTCAAGTGAGAAATAGAAGAAAAAATGTCCCAGCTGGCTATGTAAGAATACATTTATATCCTTCAAGTACATTTTGCCACTTAAAGAAAATATTTGGCCACTTGCTTTCTCTCACATTGTAAGGACAAGACAATGAGATTACATATCAAATATGTAGCCATGTCCTGACATGTATAACTTGAGAGGGAAATTACATATTTTGTCTCTCAGTTACCGTGTTGCCTGAACTTTGCACAAAAATAAAGATGCTGAGAACATTTTAATGTGTTTTGTTGTTTTTGGTTTGTTTTATTTTCCCCCTTCTCTGAATCTTATCAGATTTTTCTTGTATGAGGTCTGTTTGTGGATTCACCCACTTTTAAAAGTCTGATTTGGCTTCTAGCAGCCAGATTTAAAATACTGGACCTCTGCAGTGTAGTGACTAAGGGCTACAGGAGTGAATGGCCCCGTGTCACAGCACCCACAAAGTAAACAGCTCTAATGACACAACAAATGCTGTGAAGGAGGATTAGGCCGGCTTACAAGGGCCTTCAATACACCTCCACTTTAAATGTTCCTGCCCATCCTCATTAGGTTGACTTTCCTTTTTTTTTGTTGTTATTGTGGAACTGAGAGGGAGAGTTTGAAGAGAAGCTTTTATTCACATTCACCAAGAGAAATGTGCCTGTTCGATAAAATTTCTTTGGAAAGTCGTATAAAACAATTAACTAATTATTGTCGGGAGTTCCTAAACATGTATAAAGGGCATATATTATAATTTTCACAACTTTTTATTTTTGAATGTTTGTGGGCTTTGGCTCATGGCAGTTCTCATTTTCATGCTCCAAGTCAATGTTTAAAAAAAGCAAGAAAAAAGCAAGAGTGTCAAAACTATGAGCTGAAAAACAATGACAACACAATGACTACCCAATATGAAACCAGTGATAGAAAAGTCTCCAGCTTGTCCGTTTACAAGTTATTTATGTAAAGATTTTTCCACCGAGGAGATTTAGGGAAATTTTGTCTGAGAGGAGTCGTTTTAAGTCCAGCACCCTATCCAAGGTTTTTTTCAAGCACTCCGTGGCAGTCTGTAATTCACAGGGGTGCCAAATGACAACTTGTTACAAAACCTTAAATCAGGTGCACCATAACAGCAGGGAATGGAAGCAGCTGAAAGTCTCACTTTTCTACTCAGAAGTCTGTTTTACTCATGATGCCTTAATTTACTACAGTAATGTAGCTGCCATGACATGAGCATGTTTTGTACTGACAGAGGACGTTAAAAGTAAAAACCACACAAAGACTACACATTGCATATCTGGAAACTTTCTGTTCACAAACAACACGCACCAATGCTTTTTGGACTGTCTGCTGACTCCACTAGAGCCATCAATTGGAGCCCTCTGTTTATGTGTACTTTAAAGTATCTTATCATTGAAAAATGGTGGAAAGTCTGATTTTGATTTGTTTTCATACTTTTAATTGTTGTCTTAAAGACATCTTTTCTTTCTATACTGCAAACGATTCTTCCTCTGGCGAGGACAATAATGATGTACTTTACTTCTGCCAAGAAAGAATAATATAATACAATACAATGATACAATGAAGAAACTTCAGCTTTACCTCCAGAACAATAGGAGTGAATTTTAGGACAGGTGACCAAAATGTGTAACCACTTCCCTACTTATTTTGCTTCAGCCTCATAACTCAACGTGAACGGCTTTTGCTGGCTTATATGTTGAAGCTATGCGTTATAGGATAGCTGCTACATACACTTTTGAGTCCTACTTTGAAGCCTGTGCGGACATTGAAAGGTAGGTACGTGGTCTGGATCCCACAGCGCTTGATGAGAATGAGACCACCTGCTGGGGTTGCCAGATTGGCTAACCTCCCCGGACCACGCACTGCTGATGCCGGGCTTCCAGCTGTTCAGAGCGGGTCGCAGCACGGAGCTATAGGGGAAGAAGCGAGGAGACAGAATCTGCTTTTATATAAACGAAGGTTGGTGCAGAGACATAAAAGTGCTGGGGAAAACATGTAATCCTGATCTGGAGTCATTTTCCATAAACTGTAAACAGTTTTATTCACCGAGAGAGTTTTCCTTGTTTATAATATTTGGCTCATATTTCCCACCGCATGGCTGCACTTCTGCCGCCGAAAAACATCTTGCTGAGCTGATTACAGACGTAGAGAAAAAATACACGGACTCTTTCATCATAAAACCTGGAGATTTTAACAGTGCAGAGCAAACCTCTCCAAAGAACTCCCTAAATACAGACAGCATATTAAGTGTCCCACCAGATACAAAAACACACTGGACCATTGTTACACAACTTTAAAGGACTCATATCATGCTGTTACCAGGGCTGCTCTGGGACTTTCGGACCATTGTCTTATCCACCTCATCCCAACCTACAGGCAGAGATTAAGAGCTTCCAAACCCACGGTTCACACTGTTAAGAAGTGGACTGAGGAATCAAAGCAGACGCTACAGGCCTGCTTTGAATGCACAGATTGGACTGTTTTTGAAACTTCAGCCACTGACTTAAACCAACTAACTGATGTGGTGACATCATACATCAGTTTCTGTGAGGACATGTGTGTGCAGACCAAGACCTTCTGCACCTTTGGGAACAACAAACCATGGTTCACACCACACCTCAGGAATCTGCGCAGGGACAAGGAAGAAGCTCACAGCAGTGGAGATTGGGCGCGGTACAGGCAGGCCAGGAACAGACTTACAAAGGAGATCAAAGCAGCCAAGAGAAGCTATAGTGAGAAGCTGAAAAACAGCCTTTCTACTGGTGACACTTCGGCTGTATGGACTGGTCTGAGAAAAACCTGACTGCCTACAGAAGCCCCACCACCCTTCCTGAACAAAGTCCCTCGCCTGGCCAACCGTCTGAATGGCTTCTACTGCAGACATGACAAGAAGCCATTCACACCTCAAACCAACTCCTCCACATCCTATTCAGGAACAGGTTCGACCAGCAAAGCAACCAACCCCCTACCTTCAGATCCACTGCCTGCACTAAAGATCTCTGAGGAAGAGGTAAACAGGCTCTTTCAGCGCATGAAAACAAAGAAAGCTGGAGGACCTGATAACGTCTCCCCATCATGCCTGAAAGCCTGTGCAAATCAACTCGCTCCAATCTTCACCCGGATCTTCAACAAGTCCACTGGAGAAGTGTGAGGTCCCCTCCTGCTTCAAACGATCCACCATCATCCCAGTGCCCAAGAAACCCACCATCCTAGGATTAAATGACTACAGGCCTGTAGCCCTGACGTCTGTGGTCATGAAATCCTTTGAGCGGCTGGTGCTGAAGCACCTGAAAGACATCACAGGCCCTCTACTGGACGCCCTGCAGTTTGCTTACCGAGCAAACAGGTCGGCAGATGATGCTGTTAACTTAGGTCTACACTTCATCCTGCAACACCTCGACCACCCAGGACCTACGCCAGGATCCTGTTTGTAGACTTCAGCTCGGCCTTCAACACCATCATACCAGACATCCTCCACCAGAAGCTCACTCAGCTCAACGTCCCAGCCTCCACCTGTCAGTGGATCAACAGCTTCCTGACGGACCGACAGCAGCAGGTGAGACTGGGGAGCATCTTCTCCCGAACCAGATCAATAAGTACTGGTGCCCCCAGGGGTGTGTTCTATCCCCACTCCTCTTCTCCCTGTACACAAATGACTGCACCTCAGCAGACTCGTCCGTGAAACTTCTGAAGTTTGCAGATGACACCACTGTCATTGGACTGATCCAGGACGGTGATGAGTCTGTATACAGACTGGAGGTGGATCGGCTTGTACACTGGTGTAGTCAGAACTGCCTGGAGCTAAACCCACTCAAGACTGTGGAGATGGTGGTGGACTTTCGTTAAAACACCACCTCCATACACCCCCTCACCATCCTCAACAACACCGTGTCGGCTGTGGATCACTTCAGGTTCTTAGGAACCACCATCTCTGAGGACCTGAGATGGTCTTCACACATAGACACTGTTCGGAAGAAGGCCCAGCAGAGACTGTACTTCCTGAGGCAACTTAAGAAGTACAACCTTCCACAGGAGCTGCTGGTCATCTTCTACACTGCCATCATTCAGTCTGTCCTGTCTTCATCCATCTCAGTGTGGTTCGGCTCATCCACAAAACAGGACAGGTCCAGACTGCAACGAATAATCAGGACTGCAGAGAGAATCATCAGGGCTGACCTTCCCTCCATCCAGGACATATACAGGTCTAGGGTCAGGAAAAGAGCTGCTAAAATCTCTGCAGACCCCACACACCCTGCACATAAACTGTTTAGAGTTCTGCCTTCAGGGCGACGCTACAGAGCGCTGTTCACTAAAACCAGCCGCCACAGAGACAGTTTCTTCCCTCAGGCTGTTTCTCTGTTGAACATTCAATAAAATACAAAACAACAGCATACAGTTGTTGCAAATGCACCTTTTTATTTATATATGTGTATATTGTACATTGTAAATATGTAGATTCTGTAGTGCAAAAACAAAAACCAAAGAGCAAAGTGTACCGGAGTCAAATTCCTTGTTTGTATGTACAAACTTGGCAATAAAGCTGATTCTGATTCTGATTCTGATTCTGATTCTGATACTAACAAAGGAGATCAAAGCAGCCAAGAGAAGTTACAGTGAGAAGCTTAAGAACAGCCTTTCTACTGGTGATGCTTCGGCTGTGTGGACCGGTCTGAGAAACCCGACTGCCTATAGGAGCCCCCTCACCCATCCTGAACAGAATCCTCGCCTGGCCAACCGTCTGAATGGCTTCTACTGCAGACATGACAAGAAGCCGTTCACACCTCAAACCATCTCCTCCACATCCCATTCACGAACCAATTCAACCCGTAAAACAACCAACCCCCTACCTTCAGATCCTCTGCCTGCAATAAAGATCTCAGAGGAAGATGTAAATAGGCTCTTTCAGCGCATGAAAACAAAGAAAGCTGGAGGACCTGATAACGTCTCCCCATCATGCCTGAAAGCCTGTGCAAATCAACTTGCTCCGATTTTCACCTGGATCTTCAACAAGTCACTGGAGACGTGTGAGGTCCCCTCCTACTTCAAACGATCCACCATCATCCCAGTACCCAAGAAACCCACCATCCTAGGATTAAATGACTACAGGCCTGTAGCCCTGATGTCTGTGGTCATGAAATCCTTTGAGCGGCTGGTGTTGAAGCACCTGAAAGACATCACAGACCCCCTGCTGGACCCCCTGCAGTTTGCTTACCGAGCAAACAGGTCGGCAGATGATGCTGTTAACTTAGGTCTACACTTCATTCTGCAACACCTCGACCGTTAAGGGACGTACGACAGAATCCTGTTAGTAGACTTCGGCTCGGCCTTCAACACCATCATACCAGACATCCTCCACCAGAAGCTCACCCATCTCAACGTCCCACCCTTCACCTGTCAGTGGATCAACAGCTTCCTGACAGACCAACAGCAGAAGATCAATAAATACTGGTGCCCCCCAGGGGTGTGTTCTATCCCCAGTCCTCTTTTCCCTGCACACAAATGACTGCACCTCATCGGACTCGTCCGTGAAACTCCTGAAGTTTGCAGACGACACCACTGTCATTGGTCTGATCCAGGACGGCAATGAGTCTGCATACAGACAGGAGGTGGATCGGCTGGTACACTGGTGTAGTCAGAACTACCTGGAACTTAACCCACTCAAGACTGTGGAAATGGTGGTAGACTTTCAGAGAACACCACCTCCATACACCCCCCTCACCATCCTCAACAACACCGTGTCAGCTGTGGATCACTTCAGGTTCTTAGGAACCACCATCTCTGAGGACCTGAGATGGTCTTCACACATAGACACTGTTCGAAAGAAGGCCCAGCAGAGACTGTACTTCCTGAGGCAACTCAAGAAGTACAACCTTCCACAGGAGCTGCTGGTCATCTTCTACACTGCCATCATTCAGTCTGTCCTGTCTTCATCCATCTCAGTGTGGTTCGGTTCATCCCCAAAACAGGACAGGTCCAGACTGCAACGAATAATCAGGACTGCAGAGAGAATAATCAGGGCTGACCTTCCCTCCATCCAGGACATATACAGGTCTAGGGTCAGGAAAAGAGCTGCTAAAATCTCTGCAGACCCCAGACACCCTGCACATAAACTGTTCAGAGTTTTACCCTCAGGCTGTCGCTACAGAGCGCTGTTTGCTAAAACCAGCCGCCACAGAGACAGTTTCTCCCCCCAGGCTGTTTCTCTGATGAACATTTAATAGAGTACCAAACAACCTCATACTGAAGTCGCAATTCCACCTTGTATATGTGTATATTGTATATATGTATTTAAGGACATAAAGACAAATGCAGAATATATCTTATAACGCAAAACAAAAAACAAAACAAAAACAAAAACAAAAAAACAAGAGAGCAAAGTGTACCGGAGTCAAGATCCTTGTTTGTTGTATGTATGAACTTGGCAATAAAGCTGATTCTGATTCTGATGTTTGTGTGTGTGTGAATTCCTGAGCTGTAATTACTAGACTCAGATTTCCTATAAAGTGAGGATATTCCTTTCCAGTAGCTATTTTGTTTCTTTAACAATCAGGGCAGGCAACAAGTCTAGTCACATCACCAACTTTATACCCATATTATAGGGGAGGCACAGCAAAAGATAGCCCCGCACATTCACCCCGTGCCAAGTCTGATCAGCGACTCGCAGCATCACTAGAAATACCACAAAGACGTCCAGACAATGGGAAACACCGAAATAATAAGGCAGATTTTATGAGCATCCGTGAATGAGGAGACGGTTACAGTGCATCTCTGGCCTGGTAGAGTTACCTCTAAAGGAAAGAGGATGGGCAAAAGAATGCAACATGTTTTAATCTAGCAAACAAAGGTGTTGTATCACTTTTTTCCCCACACTTTTGTGTTCGAGCGCCTCGGGAGAAGAGAGGTGTTGGTTTTTTGCGCTGCTTTTGTCTGGTGGCTGACAGAATGGTCTCCTGGGAAACCTGAGTGGGCAGGTGGAGGAGTGATCAGCAGCATCAGGTATCGTAGTGTTTCCTTCACTGGTGTTTACTTTTTGTTTGTGTGCTGAACGCGAGTCATGGACACCCTTTACTTTACAGTTCTGTGGTCATTTCCACTTGTTCTTTCCCTCGTTTCGTTATAAATGTTTTCAGCTAACTTAAGGTTTCATGTAAGCGTGCAAATAACAGGTTTTGTGCACGGTATTGATTGTGAGATACGTCTGGTTGATCAAAAATCAAAACAAGGCAAAACAAATCCTGACAGGGTTTCTGCAGAGGTTAAAAAGTTTTGAAAAGTATAGAATTTGACTTCTGGATATTCCAGATCTGGAAATCTATGGAAAAACATGGAAAATTATTTGCATTTCCAGACTTTAATACCTTTATTATCTACAGGTTGTACGCTTCTATCTTTGTTTCCTTTGCTTTTTCCTCCCTCCTTCACATCCTTATCTGTCCATCCTTGCGTTCTTCCTCCTTCCATTCATTCCTTCCTTGTGTTCCACCTTCCTTCCTGTCTCATGTTCCTTCTTCTATTTTTTTGTGTCCCCGTTTCCTCCATTTGTCCTACCTTTCCTTTTGTCCTCCATCCCTACCTTCTTTTTTCTTTTTTCTTACGTTCCTTCCTTGTGTCCCATTTGCCTCCCTTTTTTCCTTTTTACAGATTCTACGTTTAAAACCTGCCCATTGTATAGATGCTCGACACAAATTCATGGTGAATTTTGTACTTTAAAATTAATGTACAGGACAGAGACCTCTGGAAGTTGAGTCTGATAGTTCTTAATTTCTATGTGGAAAAAAACGTAAGAACCCTGCTCTGAGATTTTATCATTTTGTTTCCAGATGCACTTTCTGTCATTTGAAATGAGTGAAAAAAGACAGAAATTGACAATAAAAACATGATCAGGAGTATTTTAGCACAGTGGACAGAAAACCTAATGAAAACGTGAGAAATATGCCATGCATTATAAATAGCAGCATTGTCATGATTTTTTTTTATTAGAGGGTAAAGTTAAGGGAACATTGCCAATTAAGTATAACATCTTGCACTGATAGCAAATGAAGCTCTTATTTTAATAGCACCTCGGAGTATAGTGACTATGCAAGCTGTTGGTTTTAGTTTGAAGATTGTGTAGTATTTACTGTAAAACAATCTTCTTGGTTGTCAAATGTATTGAAAAAGCATCACTACTATGGGTGTGGACTTATAGAACGTGTTCCATTCATTGTTGATCTTTAAACTAATTAAGAATAAGACCAAGAAGTTTACCTTCAGCTTTTTAAAGATTTGTATTTAGATCAGTCTCTGTCCCTGCAGTACAAATTTTTTTTGGTCAGCAACTGGAGTTGTGAAAACATGGTGGACAAGACCCAAATTTAGGTGAGAAGCATAAGGAGGATTAAAAAAATAATTCTAAAGAAAGCTGAAACAAACTTTGGCAACTTGAGGTCAACAAGTCTCCATTAAAACAATTAGATTCAATTCAATTCAAAAATACTTTATTAATCCCTAAGGGAAATTAAATGTCGTTGCCCTCATATTATGCAGGTTTCTTCAAAGAGTCGTTGTAGATGATGACTGTGGGCAGGAAGGATCTCCTGTAGTGGTCTCTCTTACAGCAGATCTGAAGAAGCCTCTGACTGAAGACACTGTTGTTGCACAACAGTCTCATGAAGAGAATGCTCAGGGTTCTCCATAATGTTCTTCATTTTATGAAGAATCCTTCTTTGCACAATCATCTCCAGAGGTTCCAGAGGAGTCCCCAGAACAGAGCGAGCCTTTTTTATTAGCTTGTTGAGCTTTTTTAAGTCCCTGGCTCTGATGCTGCTACCCTAGCAGATGATTGGGTATTTCAGCAGAGTACTGATACAATGCAAATGGCCAAAACAACATAAAACTACCTTACTCCCGGTGGGCTTCCTGTATGATTATGTTTGCAACTTCAGTTAAGATAGCAATCATTTAAGCTCCTTCATTGCTGATTCCAGGCTCCTGGCAACCACCCTGACAAGTTTCTGTTTTAAATCAATCATGAAGAAAGCTCTAGTTTCAGTAATATTATTATTGTTCCATTTTTTACTCTATCTCTAGTTATTGACAACAATTTTCCCTGTGGCATGGTACGTATGTACAATGTTGTGGATTTGTTGTGCCTTTGTTCTGACGGATACCTAAGGAGATCCTTTTGACCCTTTGTAACCCTATCTACCAGCTAAAGCTTTAGTTAAAGGATGCAAATGGCAGTAAAATCTCTCTATGAAAGCTGAACTTTACCTAAGGTTAATCAGATTGTTTGCAACTGATGGCAGGTGTGTACCTGAGAAGAAAAAAAATGCTAGAACTGAATTGTGGTTGACACAATATATTTATTAATATATATTTGTGCATACTTGTGCAAACTTGTAATTTAGGCATTTTAGATTTTTAGCAATTTCCCTCCAACCATTTAGTTGCACAGTGTCTAATTATCCTGTTTTTTGAAATGTAGAAAAAAATGTATGCACTTTTTTTTTACAGTTAATTGGAAAAAAAACACCCAGTCATAATCCCTTACCCCAAATTTGGAAACAGCCATTTCTAATGACAGCCTCGGTAGAATTTTCAATTAGTTTTCTAAAAAATCCCACGAGTTTACCTCAAACAATGCATCCGAGGGCAACAAGCCAACATTCCACTGAATAACTTAATGTAAAACTATATTGCATGTTATGCATTTATTTCATTAATACTACTCAGCTAATTTTCATACAGGATTTCTCCTCCTTGCCAACATAATCATATATGTCTATTTATAGGCACCGGGTTTTAATTGGCACAAATATTCCAATGAGAGATGGAGAGGCACATGTTGAAGATTGCTGCATAAACATTCTGGGATTTTCAGACAAAAAGAGCAGTAGGATGTGCAACACAGACGTACATATTCAGTGCTGGTAAAATAAACATGTCCATATACACACACAGTCTTTGGGTTCATTATAAAAGTTTCATTTTTATCACTGGAACTTCAGCTCTGACTGCGGTGTTTGTGCAGTGTTTAAACTGTAGAGAGTTGCAATATACAGATCCTCACAGACTCATTGGCAGCCGTGGTAAAGCTGTGTAAAGAGACTTTAAATAAATGTTGGTTTTTTTGCTGTAAATTGTTGTAGAACACCGACACACTATAAGACAGCATTAAGTCTTCTTCTACAACATTTCATACGGTTGGAGCTTACAAAGAGAGGGACCTGTGACCATTTCTCTCTGCACAATCTCTTTAGATTAGAGGCCCCCCTACCACCAGGTCTTTGGTCTATTGGTACTGGGCCCTGGAGCAATCAATCAACTAATGTGTTTTGTAATTTTGGGATTATTCACGAGCGGAGTGTGTAAGAGATTTTATTTTAGAAAACCTGAAAATGTCCATTTGCCTCAGCTGGTGCACCTGAGGAATATTAAGATACGGAGTGAAAGTGATCAGGAAGGGATGCATGTGAGTCAACATGAAGAAAGGAGCGTCCTGGTCGGTCCAACAGTATGTTGTTGCTGGTGAAGTGTCCAAAAGACGCAAAAGCTTTTGGCCCTCAATGAGCTTTGAAGATTTTTAAAAAAAACTCCTACCATCCTACCTTGCAGTGTGTGGTAACATAAACTTGGGCCTTCATCCAGACTATGGGGCAGTGGCTAAAATAAATGGGCTTCCTGTTAAATCAGAGTTTCTAGCAACTCTGATCAACGTATAAACACAAAAATGCTTCAGTTACAGTTTATTTTAAACGAATTGTTAGAGGTACCAGCAGTTGTGGCACAAGTAAGTTGATTAAAAACAACTATTTCTTAAGATGAGATTTTGGTCTCCACTATTTACAACTAACAAAGATAGCATACAAAGATGTACACTTTAAAGTAATATTGTCTAATCATCGTTAAATAGTTTGGAAGTGGAAATACAAGGCATTGCTCAAAGATTTAAGGATGGACAATTTTTTAGCAGGACGGGTTTTATTCTAAGATGGGAATTAATAAGTGGTTATTTTATGTTGTCTTGTACAACTGCAGTTTTTACTGGGAGGAAAATGTACAAAAGGACTCAACAAGTAAGTCATCCTCATTGCTTGGTAACCTATTCTTGACTTGAATTCCCTTTCTTTCCAACAGATATGTACATGTATATATAAAATACCTTGAACTGTGCATGTGAGCTTTCTATTAGCAACATTCTATCCTGGATAAAAAAGTGAAAACCTAAGTAACAATGCTGTAAAATCTGAAAAATGTTACTGTTATTAAGTTCCAAGTAAGCTGATATTTAGAGGATAGCATCCTAACTTTTTTAGAAACTCAGTTAACAATACTTCCATCATCCTAATTTCTCATTAGCAGTTAACCTGTTTGTGCCGAAGCTTCTTTAATTTTATTATTTGCTCCCTGTTCTCTAAATCTGAGATGACTGAGATGAAAGGGTGTCCCAGTCATACTTCACCTAACAATTGATTCCCCTGCTCAAAGCATTTCTTTTGATTTTTAACTTCTACTCTGACTTTAACTTTATGGAAATTTCTGCTAAAATGATGAATCATCCCAACCACTTGTGTGACCATTTGAAGTTAGATTGGTGCTGCTCTGTGGTAAAACTGGTTCTGCTATTTATTGGCTCAGTGATGGGTTGGGATGTGACAAGCTGCCACCTCATATGGTGTTGAGCGTGACTCACACAGCTCTGGTCTCCCTCTGTCTACAGGCTGGAACCCCTTCAGCCGAGCCTCGTGGCATTCCCCACTCTCAATCCCTCAAAGCTCCAACACACACACACACACACACACACACACACACACACACACACAGTGTTCCCATGCCTCATTTGGACCATTAGGGCCAAGACAGGAGAAGCCCTATTCTAGTGCGCCAACCCCGATTCTTCTTTTTCTTTTTCTGTGATCTATTTTCCGATGTCTCTGTCTGTCGTACATTGCAAAACTATTCTCACCCTTTGAACCTTGTCCCATTTTGTCAGGCTACAACCACAATCTTCAGTGCATTTTATTTGGATGTTATGTGATAGACCAAAACAAAGTAGTGCATAAATGGACTACAAGCAAAATACTATGCACGCAAAAGAACTAATACTCCACATCATCATACACAAACATTGCCCACAAATGGTGGAGGCAGCATCATGGCGGCATCATGCTGTGGGGATGCAGTAGGGACAGGGAAGCTGATCAGAGTGGATCAGAAGATGATGGAGCTATTTACAGGGGAATCCTGAAAGAAATGCAGTTAAAGGCTACCAAAGACTTGAGACTGTGGAGGAGGTTCACCTTCTAGCTAAGTCCAGCTACAGTGAAATTGTTTAGATCGCAGCACATTAATGTGCTGACATGGCCCAGTCTGACTCCAGATCTAAATCTAGTTGAGAATCTGTCCCATAATTTTAAAATTGTTGTTCACAGAAACTCTCCTTCTAATCTGATTGAGCTTGAGCTATTTTGCAAAGAAAAATTAGCAGAAATTGAAGTCTCTAGACCCCAAAGGAGCTACTAAGTATTAACTCAAGAACTCTGAATACAAGTTCTTGCCCCAATATTTAGATTTTTATGTGTAAAAAATATTTAACAAGCATTAATTGGTACATCAGCATGTTTGCAAGTCACTGTATCTTTCTATGTTTCTATCTGTAACAGGTATTAAAAGGTGTTTAAAGTCCCCATTGAGGAGCTGGTGTTGCTGGCACACTTGATCGGATCAAATTAAAGGCCTTTATTTTGTTTGGTATTTCTCGGGAAAATTTGTTCTTGTGCAAAGTTTGGCAGAAAACAAACTCCCATAGCTCAAATTTCACATATTCCCATATCAGAACATCTATAGGCTCAGGTTGTGTTCATGAACAAATAGGAAATATCAAATATTTCGCACTGCTATTATCAGCACACGTCTGTAAAGTTACTCTGAGACAAACACACAACCTATTAGTTCACATCATTCTTGTGAAAAAAAGTGAAGTTTTGTAATATTTTATAGATAGGATCAGCCCATGTTGTTTTTGTAATAATCTATAAACAGGACATGATTTGTATCAATTTCTAAAGATTTGCCAAACTTGCAGTAAATAGTCTCAAACTGAACTATATTTTCACTACAGCAATAAGACATGCTTCTATGGACAATTTTACAACAATTTATCATATTTCGATTACATTACAGTTTTGTTTATAAGTGAATATCCTGAAGTATAAGTTATAAGAAGTTTAAGGGCCTCTCTAAACAGAGACAAAAACGGTATAGTTTCAAAAACAATTTTGTAAAAAAGTGCGTCCACACAACGGCACTCAGCATCACTGAAAACGCTGTAGTATGTATGCCAGACCTATTGGTGGTGCTGTGACACTGCAACAGAAACACAACAAAAACAGTTCATGCGCAGACAACTCATGCAAGGTAAACACAGCAACATGGTGGCAAAGAGGTGCATGCAGGTTACAGAGAGAGGGGAGCTATTATGTCATTGTTTCAGAAAAGATGTGTACACACGGAAACACAGATTCAGCGTTTACATCCGCCATCGATCTTTCCCTTCAGGCTGGCATTATTCCACTGGCCCTGAAAACAGCAATTATCAAACCTTTCCTCAAAAAACCCAGCGTCAATTCAGAAGACCATATTGCTTGTTGTTGGTACTTGTCTAAAGTTCTTGAAAAAGTCGTTGCAGCTCACCTACATGAACACCTCGCTCTTAATGACATCAATGAGAAGTTCCAGTCAGGCTTCCGCTCTGCTTACAGCACAGAAACTGCCCTGGTTAGGGTCACAAATGACTCATGATGGCGGCTGATGGTGGTTCTCCCTTCTGGCTGATCCTCCTGGACCTAACACCAGCATTTGACAAAGTGGACCATGAAATTCTTCTCCAACATCTTAAATATGCCATATAACTGACTGATACCACTGTGATTTGGTTCCGCTAGTATCTTTCTGAGCGATCAGAATATGTCTCAATTAGGGAACACAGGTCTTGGAGGCACAAACTCAACAGTGGGGTCCCTCAGGGATCAGTCTTTAACCCAACTCTTTTCAGCCTTTACATACTCCCCCTTGATCAGATTATCACTCAACACAGGATTTCATTTCATTGTTATGCAGACAACACACAACTTTACATTAAAACAGAACAAAACTCACAACTCTCTGCTGCCTCAACATCATCAGAATACACTCTCACCACCTGTACTGAGGAAGTAAGACATGTATGAACTCCAATTCCATCCAACTGAACACCTCCAAAATAGAAGCCATGCTATTTGGCACCTCTCATCAGATTCAGTCTCTGGCCAGAACATTTCCCTTTATTCTACAGTTAGTAATCTCCTCTGTGTAAGATTCAACTCCCAACATAAATTTGAAACACACATAAATACCTCTGCAGGACCTCCTTCTATCATCTCAAAGACATGTCTATTGCTCTCTTTACCCGATCCTTGGTTTCATCTCTTCAGGACTTGATTACTGCAATGCACTTTTTTATGGAGCACCAACCAAACACATCCATAAACTTCAGTACATACAAAACAGTGCAGCCCAAATTCTGAAGACACAAAAGAAACATGAACACATCACCCCTTCCTTCCACTCCAGAGAGAATACAAGGTGTCTCTGCTTACCCATCAGTGTATACACAGCAATACTCCCATTCCATTCAGTCTGAAAGAACTCCTTCTTCCTTAGTCATCAATACGATTCGTCCAGTAAACAAACCGTATATATATCGTCTCCATAGCCTCCGGACTAAACTTCACACCATGGGCTACAGGGCCTCCTGCTCTGCTGCACTTCGTGTGTGTAACTCTCTACCCGACTGTCTGAGGTTGCCACAGACTGTTGAGCATTTTGATAAAGAACTGAAATTTTTTTTTTTAATGCTATAGCGTTTATATGCTCTTTTAATCATGCTGCATTTTGTGCTTGTTTTATTTCCTTTTATTCACATTTTTCTTCCTGTAGCACTTTAAGATTTAAGATGTAAAGTGTATTATACATTTTATAAATTGTTATAAATAAAGTTAAAATGTGGTGTGAATCTACAGTGACTATGAGGGAAAGTGGGGAAAAACATGAAGGGATTAGGAAAACCGGAGGAACGGAGGGATGATGGCTGGGCTAGACGACAGAGGGGGAGGTAAAGAAATGTTACACAGTTTTACATCTTCAGGGATTCATCCTGAGGCCAAAGGCACGAATAGGGGCCACGCCATCCTAAATATGCGACAAAAATATTTAATACCACATATGAAGTTCAGGATTCATGGGTGTTTCAGAGCTTTGAGCCATGCAAGCAGACATCTGTGAATGCACACTCATAGCCAAAGCTGCCATGCCCAATCGTCTAACCTTTAATTAGGCGTAGTTTAAAATAACAAATTAGAATCTCTGCTGCCTTTTTGAACGTTTGTATTTGAAATTTATTGTAAAACAAAACTCCACAGTTTTTCCCCACACTTAAATCCTTTGTTAACACAGCATCATTCTATACATTGCTTTTTCCTGTTGCTTCACAGGGAAGCTAATCTTGTACAACCATTTATGTAAGTGCTGATATGCCACGTGCCACACAAAGGAAAAACATACAAACCCCCCTTCTCCTAGTACCTTGAAAGCAAAACCAGCGGTGTATCCCTTCAGTCTTTAAGGGAAAAAAGGCTTACAGTGGTGACATGCTCCTGAGAAAAGCCAACTCATCCCCACCAGCATTTGTTGTGCTCTGCTTAATCTAATTCAACAGCTAAAACCTCTGTGACAGCGGGCTTCTTGCTTCAAGCACCAAATTATGGATCTTACAGGGAAAATAAAGATGAGAAGAGGAATGAGTGGAGGGTGGGCACTGACAGAGAGTGCGGTTCATCCTGATCAGATGAGATGGAGGGGGTATAGAGAGAAAGAGAGGAATGGATACAGCGGAGCATGGTGGGGGGTGAATCTGGTGGGACCATCAGAGAGACAGCAGAGGAACTGATGTAGACAGCTGGACGTGGACTTTTTAATCTGTCTAAATAGGATCTGCACAGTGCAGGCTTTCTGTCCAAACAGGAGGCCCGCCACTGGGGTGGTGACAGCCAGATGACATGTTTGTGTATGTGTGCGACAGTGTTTTTGACTATATTTGTTTATGAGAAAGACGAACAATGACAAATAGAGGCAGACAGAAATGTCTTACCAATATATAGATCTAGTTCTGATAAAAAACATGCAGCCGGGTCTTATTTCTCTATTTCATGTTTTCAGGAAAAAACAAGAAAAACGGGTGTACATGTAACATGTATACATTTTATGTCCTATTAACATTTTGCACATACAGTGCTAGATAGGAGTTTAAACAAACTCATCATGGCCATATATGCTATATTATTTTGGGGTTTTAATGATGGAGAATTGTTCAATTCTTACATGTATCCTGACTAATATTTGGTTAAATGATACTTTTTACAGGCATCAGCTAGGTTCTGGCATACTTGTGCCTGGTTATTTGACCACTGTTATGTTATTATTCCACTTATTCTAAATTGGTTGGTTTCCTGGTCAAAACCAAGCTTCTAATCAATGTCCATAAAAGTTCAATATAGTCGAGGTAAGGATGATTACAGACCTATGTGTTGGCTTTTTTTGTCCATTCCAAAATTAGTTTAAATGCAGGTTTGGGATCAATGTTTTGTTGGAATACCCTACTGTGTCCAATTTATAACCACCTGACCCAAACTGTCACTTTCTGATACAATGAATTTGGTTAGTATGCTCAGGAACTACCCATGAACCAGCAAGACTAAAGCCTGTCATGGACTAAAAAATGTAGTAACACAGGGGTCCACAGGGAGACTGTTAACCATGGTTAACATGGTTTAGTTAAGTTTAACATTAACATCAAGGGGGGGCGGGGGTCTCATTTGGCCTCATTTGACCATATTTTATGGTCAAATGAGGCGATGACTGAGTCATCTGACCACAGAGAAATGTTTGTTAGGATCAAGGTGAAGGTTTCAAACTTTAGCGGACTGTAACCACTGTAAGCAAGGTGGCGGTTACATGATACTGAGGATATGTTTCATTGCCAGAGGCACTGTTGCATCTCAAAAAATGAATGGAATAGGGAAAGAAGACTAGTTCCAAATACTTCAACTTTATCTCAAATCTGGATGGTTAAAACTTGGACACAACTGGATGTTTCAATGCAATGACCACAGACATGAGATCCGGTTTTAGAATGGTTAAAAAAGGCTATAATCTTCTGGGGTCAATGAGCTCCACCATTTCTAGACAAAAATGGGTCAAATATCCTGCAACTTCTAAGGAACTTTAACCAAATTTTAGTTGAAATATGTGCATATTTTTGAGTCTGTATTAATAATATTAAACCAGTGTGGGCTAGAGAAAACCCACATTAGATTTAAACTTGTGCATCATATTCTTGGTTTTAAATTTCATTGAAGTTGTTTGCTGTATAATCAGTCCATCATGGAGAGGGAATATTTTAAAGGGATCATTAAAAACTCAAAATCACATTTATGATGATAAATGCATGTAAACGTATGGCTGGCACAAGTATTTAAATTAGGTAGGCTAGATTATGAAACAAAAAACAGTGGGTTCCTATTAAAACATGAAAGACAGATGGAAGTGAGATGTCTTTTAAAGCTCCTTCTGTTTCTCTGCTAAGACAGAGCGGCATTGAATCTGTTGGGACCTGTTTGTAAATAGTTTGTTGTTGTTATTTACCAGATCAACCTAGTGACGTTGGTGGTATTTAGCTAGAAAGAAATAGAAAGAAAGGTGGTCTCTATGTTGGACATTTTTTATCTTTAAGATGGTCAGTTTTCTGTGATCATATTAAGGTTTGTAAAGTATAGAAATAAATCCTCCAGAGAACACTGTGGTTGTATGTGTGTTCACTCCACAGATGACTGGGCCTGTCACCCTGCTCTGTGGTAAACTCTTTCAGACAGGCTACCAAGCTCTCGGGGCCCGGGGACCCACAGACTGTGATGGGAACACCATTTAATTGGGGCAATCAGCGTGCTTTTAGGGACCTGCTTATTAGGAGAAACCCCCTCATATAAACGCGCTCTTCACCAAAGACGGACAGACAAGCAAAGTGACAGCTCTGCTTCACATCCTCAGCCTTCACCCACATTCCTGCATTACAGGCCCAGAGTCAGCAGGGGCATGCATGGCCGTGGATGTGTGTGAGCACAGTGACATCTCTGTAACACTAATGATGTTTAACAATATTTAAACGTGCCAATGATACAGGGATCTCGCCTGAAGGTGTAAGGGGGTAAAGGTGAGGTGGTTATTGGAAATAGTTTGCTCCAGGAGATCTGTGCAAAACTAAGCTACATTACATAATGTTCTTAAAACCCTTTTTATTTTATCATGGAACCATAGTTGAAACGAAACAATTGTTTGTTATCAAAAAAAAAGCTTGAGGACCGTTTTTCATATTTCACCAGCAAAGTGAGGACCGTTTGTTGTAAAGTGAGGACATTTTTATTGGCCTCACTTGGTATTTTGCTAGGAGTTACATTTAGGACTAAGGTGTGAATTTAGTTTAGGTGAGGCTTAGGATTAGGTATGTACTGGTAATGGTTAGGTTTAGGGGTAGGGTCAGGGCTAGGTCATAGAAAGGGTTGAAAATGAATGGAAATCAATGGAAGTCAATGCCAGTTAATTCAAGGTCCTTACATATAGTATGACAAGAGTGTGTGTATGTTTGTGTGTGTGTGTTTGTGTGTGTGTCTTTATCCTAAACCAGTTTTCCCTGCCCAGACACAACCCCTTATGTGAACCATTCTGATGAACAGGAGTACGTCCAACAGAGCCACTGAGTTGTGTGGTGACCACTCTCGGTCTAGTTTTCTCTCTGGTATTTCAATGTTGTCGTCCTCAGGCAGTGGAGAAGACCGTTTTGTTGACGTAATTAGGAACATCATCTCTTTTTGGGGAACTTTTGGCTCAGATTCTTTTTCTGCAGAAGTTCAGATACAAAGGCTCATTCAGTTAGTCTTAATTTCAGTCCGGGGCATGGTCACCAGATACACAAGCAGCACACTGTATTTTACATTGGATCCAAGGTTTCTTCAAAGATGCGGTCTTTTACTCAACCAGACATTTTCGCTGTCCTCCCAATGCAGCATGTGGAGAGCTGCGGGCAAAGATGAAGAACACCACTGTGTGTTATATATGACGTCACAGGGATTCCAGCTGTTAAACTCCTCCTTCTGCATTAATGAAAGTGGGTTCATAATGTGCATTCTGGGATTCAGAGTTTTTACCAGCCTCTTTTGTTCTTTGTGTGTTCAGTCCGTTTTGTTCCTCCCATGTCTGGGCCCACCATTACATTTTGCTTTTTTCAAAGCAACTGAATTTTGTTTTCCTTAGTCGTAAGCCATATTTATTAAAATTGACATAGATATAACAAAGATTGATATGTATTATTTTGTGTGTGATAATTCTGTGTAATGTATAAGTTTCACTGAATGAATTACTGAAGGTAATCTACTTTTTGATATGTTCTCAGTTATCCATTCATGTTTTCAGTCTTTCCTTCCCATGTCCTCTCTCCTTATCCTCCCATTATCCATGCATCCTTAACTTCCTGAAAGTCCACATTAAATCTTTTTTTCAAAGGCGAAGTGGGATTTCAATTTTGCGATTCCTCTCTCTCACTCATCCTAAAACAAAAGGTCTATTATTCACTGCCATGTTTTCTGCGGGTCTTATATGTTGCACCGCCTGACTCAGGGTCAACACATATTGTTTATGAAAAACAAAAGGATGATGACGTGATGCCATGTCTAGACACCATGCAAATGACCAAGGTTCATAAAAACTCTTGTTAGCTCTCGTACAGTATTTTCACAGCTATGTGACGACACACAAACATATCTTAGAAAGAACACACGAACACACACACTAGGGCAGACAAAGTGGAAATGATTATGGTAATGATAATAATCGTGGCTGTCATTACTGTCTCCTCCACCATGTTAAAAATTAATCTGAGTTAACGGTAATCCACGTCTCCTCATTAGATTACTGGTGTGGGGAGGGGACTCTACCAGGCCATCTGTACATCATTAACAGAGTCTCAGTGACAGCTCTCTCCTTTAACCTCAACTTCCTCCTGTCCTCCATGCCCTCCAAAATCTCATCTTTCCCCCTGGTCTTTGTCAATATCCTGTCTGTCCACCTAATCCTGCACCACTCCCACTCTCCCTAAATATTCATTCACAGTTGAAACCTGGAGATTGGTCAATACTTTCCTGTCTCATTGTTTCTGTTGCACCTGGTAGTATCAGTCCAGCATTAACATTCATGTTATGTTATCCACTGCAGCTCATCCTGTTCCTCGTGCTGCTATCTTGCCATTGAAAAAAAACCCAAATCCAACCAGTGCATGAATTTCTTTATTTTTATTCTTGCTTAATGCATTGTTATTTTTATGGCAGTTATGGCTTTGTTGCAACCACAAGTGATATTTTATTTTACACTCCCATCAGGACTGTTAATCAGAGTAAGAAAGAAAGAAAGAAATGAGGATGCTGGCAAGAAGTAGAAACTGTATTCAGTTCAGTTCAATTTATTGAATATGCTCTAAATTTAAAAAATTTAAAAAAGGAAAATAATGCTAGTTATTGTATGTACATATTCAAGAGTGTGGATAATAAACTTATTTTGGCCCACCCCTCCTCCCAACATCATCACATTGATCACTTCATATTTATGTAATCAAACAATTTGATATGCACCTTTTTAGGCACTTACTGACTAGAAAATAGCTCTCAGTATCCTCATTACTGAATTAGTCATAACACTGATAATAATTATAAAAATTTAAACTGGCATGATAATAATAACAACCTCTACATTCCATATCTGGTAGTACGAGGTTTTTTTTTTTGTATAATGCTTTAAACTGTTTAATGTTTGGACTTTGCTTTAACTCCACATTCATACTGTTCCACAGTTGCACCCCTCCCATACGGAAACAAAAAAAACTTTTTCTAGTACTTCTAATTTCAATTATTTTAATTCCATTCACCTCTTAAAGTATGAAGTCCATTATTTCTTAAAGTAATTTGTGAATGTTTTCAGGTAAAAGTTTTTTATTTGCTTTAAATATGATTATAGGGGCAATTTCACTGTCAGAAAATTTCAATAACTTGGGTTTTGAAAATGAAGTGTTAGTGTGACCTCAATATCCAACCTAAATTATTACTCATATTGCTTATTTTTTGCAATACTGAGTGTAATGTAATTTTGTAATTGTTGCCCCATATCTCTGCACAATAACTTAAATAGAGCTAAGCAACACTAAAGAATGTGGAGTGCTTTTTCTTCAAGTCTTTGGTTTTATTTAACGCAAAAATAATTTTAGATAGTTTGCTTTTTACATACCTACTGTGAGGTTTCCAGTTTGTTTTATCATCAAGAGTAACTCCAAGAAATGTGTTGCCATGTACTCTTTCAACGTTGACTCTATTTAGTGGCATTCGGATTTCTATATTTGGTCTACATTGTTTTATTCAGGTTTAAAGACAGCTTATTTGCATTCACCACGTTTTTATTTTTTTATTTATGTGCATCTTTTAATAAGTGTTCATATACAGTAAATTAATTAAAAATAAAGCCCAACTCTGACCCTTGAGGAACCCCACAAACAATTCAGAACTATCTCCCAACTGCACATATAGTTTTCCGTCTACCAAGTAACTTGTGACCCAATTAAACATGTTCCCCCTCATCCAATATTGCTCCAGTGTTTTTACTGTCAAATACCTTTTTATATCAAGATAAATTCTACCAACATTTTTTAGTATCAATTGCAGATGTTATTTCTTTAGCAGATTCTAAAATGGTTAATTTTGTTGATCTTTTTGAACTGAACCCATTTTGACTTCCACTAATGATTCCAGCCTGTTATTAAACAGTGCGTCTAATATTTTTGGAAGTTGTGGCAGTAGAGAGGGATTTCTGTTAACGGTGAAGTGGTGTTTATCCCAAGTTTAAGCGGTTTTACTTTCGCGATTTTCATTTTATTTTGAAATTCACCCCTTTCAAATGACAAGTTACTTAAATATGTTAATGGTTTTGAAATTTCCTCAAGTACCAGTCTCACCAGTGCCATCTCAATCCCTGTAAATCAATGAACCTTTCGTTCTTTTTTCGCAACATGAGTTTTTTATTTTTCTGTTACAATACTAAAATACATTGATAAGGGTTTCTATCTATCCTTCTCCCCAGGTTCAGGATCAGTGCAGTGAAGTTCTGGTATCTCTTTAGACAAATCTGGCCCAAGATTTACAAAATGATAAAAACTATTAGCTATTTCATCAATATTACAATTTTTAATTCCTTTATCTTTGGACACTCTAACCTATTGGTGCTTTTTTTTATAATACTGTTTAAAATATTCAAAATGTCCTTGATATTATGTTTATTTTCAACTACTATGTTCTTATGATATTCCTTTTACATACTCTTGAAATATTCATTAACCTATTTTTGTATTTATAATATTTAGATACTGCCTCTTTAGTTTTTAATTTTACAAAGTTTCCATAAAGTAATTTTTTTCTTTTCTTCAGGTATTTTGTGATCCATGGAGAATTCCTGTATTTATTATTTTTCTTATACTCCGTCATTTGAAATTTTTTCTTATAAAATTCCATGAATATCTCTAGAAATGATTCATAAGCATCACTGATATCTTTTTGTCGATGTGTGATATCCCATGTCTGTGCAAATAATAAATTTTTTAACAGTTTTACAGACTGACAGATTTATTTGCAATCTCATTTGTAAAAATGTTGTTTATTAAGGCATCTGAATGGGAAGTGATTCGGTCTTGGGATGTTTGGATAAAGAGTCAAGCTGTTTATTGTGTTCAAAAACTCATCTGCGAGTCTATAGTTATTAATAATAAGTAATTCTATATTAAATTCTCAACATATAAATAGAACATTGTTTGTTTTAACCAGTAAATATGCTATCCATCTAGTCTCTAAAAATATTTATACCTGAATCAGGTGTAACATTCTGAAATCTCGGTCTCTTCCACAGTTAGGAAATCCAGGGACCTTTTGATCTTGCCAGTTTCCTCGACTTTGTGTTGTATCTGTGGCACCCTAAATTCTGCTTAAAACCATAATTGTTTTTCTTTGAGTAACCCACTTTCCAAAATATTAGTTCCTTTGAAGTTATATGTTTTTGCATGACACTGCTCAATCTGCATGCAGACTTTCATGAAGTGAAACCAGATTTGAATATTTAGATGTTTTTTTCTACGTTGCTAGGTGGTCAAATTTATTCTTTCTGTATAAAGTACTAAGCGTTGAAAGAAAAAAGCCCTTATATCAACCTTCACCAAATATGTATATTTATTATTATTATTGTTGTTATTATTATTATTAATTGCATTTGTTTCCCTAACCTACACAAAATTATACATACAGCCTCAAATATACAGGGGTTGGACAATGAACCTGAAACACCTGGTTTTAGACCACAATAATTTATTAGTATGGTGTAGGTCGTCCTTTTGCGGCCAATACAGCTCAATACGTCTTGGGAATGACATATACAAGTCCTGCACAGTGGTCAGAGGGATATTAAGCCATTCTTCTTGCAGGATAGTGGCCAGGTCACTACGTGATACTGGTGGAGGAAAACGTTTCCTGACTCGCTCCTCCAAAACACCCCAAAGTGGCTCAATAATATTTAGATCTGGTGACTGTGCAGGCCATGGGAGATGTTCAACTTCACTTTCATGTTCATCAAACCAATCTTTCACCAGTTTTGCTGTGTGTATCGGTGCATTGTCATCCTGATACACGGCACCACCTTCAAGATACAATGTTTGAACCATTGGATGCACATGGTCCTCAAGAATGGTTCGGTAGTCCTTGGCAGTAACGCGCCCATCTAGCACAAGTATTGGGCCAAGGGAATGCCATGATATGGCAGCCCAAACCATCACTGATCAACCCCCATGCTTCACTCTGGGCATGCAACAGTCTGGGTGGTACGCTTCTTTGGGGTTCTCCACACCGTAACTCTCCCGGATATGGGGAAAACAGTAAAGGTGGACTCATCAGAGAACAATACATGTTTCACATTGTCCACAGCCCAAGATTTGCGCTCCTTGCACCATTGAAACCGACGTTTGGCATTGGCATGAGTGACCAAAGGTTTGGCTATAGCAGCCCGGCCGTGTATACTTGACCCTGTGGAGCTCCCGACGGACAGTTCTGGTGGAAACAGGAGAGTTGAGGTGCACATTTAATTCTGCCGTGATTTGGGCAGCCGTGGTTTTATGTTTTTTGGATACAATCCGGGTTAGCACCCGAACATCCCTTTCAGACAGTTTCCTCTTGCATCCAAAGTTATTCCTGTTGGATGTGGTTCGTCCTTCTTGGTGGTATGCTGACATTACCCTGGATACCGTGGCTCTTGATACATCACAAAGACTTGCTGTCCTGGTCACAGATGCGCCAGCAAGACGTGCACCAACAATTTGTCCTCTTTTGAACTCTGGTATGTCACCCATAATGTTGTTTGCATTTCAATATTTTGAGCAAAACTGTGCTCTTACCCTGCTAATTGAACCTTCACACTCTGCTCTTACTGGTGCAATGTGCAATCAATGAAGACTGGCTACCAGGCTGGTCCAATTTAGCCATGAAACCTCCCACACTAAAATGAAAGGTGTTTCAGTTTCATTGTCCAACCCCTGTATATGCACACATTTGCAGCTTCCCCTTTCGGTCAAATTTCAAAGTGTTGATTGTGGAGCAGGATTATCTGTTTTGGACATCAGTCCATGGTGATGTAAAGCTTGCTTCAATAGAACACTGGTTGATAGAACACATTTGGCTGTTTTGACGGGACCATGATTTTAGGCACACATGGAAACTGGTTTTGGACTGGACAAAGCCGCCTAACATTACAATATTGGAATTATCATTTCCACAGGGCTGTGTGCAGGCTTGTGTGTGTGTGTCTCTATCTCCTCTACTTGAAGGGTGTGACTGGCAGGTGTGTCCTCACAGCTGGAGCTCGTCAAGCCCAATCAGTAGGAGCTTAAAGAGGAGCAGATTCCTACAGGCAGATACCAGATTCTTTTGCTCATATTAGTGGGTAGTGAGGCCTGCTACTTCTTAGCTCCTGTGTTCCTTGATGTCCCATGCTCACCTCTTTATTGTCTACTCTCCAGGAAACCAGTTTCCCAGTTTGTGCCTATTCCTGGATTTCAGTGATCTGCCTCCTCGCTCTTAGAGTTCATTAAAAAAACTAATGTCAATGGATTGTCCTCACCGCTTCTCTGGCTGGTCCTCTGGTTCGTGCTGTTAGGACCCCTCTACAACTTTCCACCATTACTCATTTGCCTGTCTAACCTCCAATGCTCTACCGCCCCTCATGTCTCCACCTTGGGGACAGAATAAGGACATCACACTCACCACCACTTACCGATCTCAGCCTCTGTGGATCTACTTACCTTCCTCCTCTGGAAGTCCTCTCAGCACTCAATCCCCAGCCTGTGAAACTGTTACCTTAGCTGGATTTGATGACCAATCAAAGAGAATTCAATCTGTCAGCTTTATACAGAATGAAAAAAGGCCAGACAAGCATCAACAAAGCAGTAAATGATTCCAAGGCTCTTGATAATTGATAACATCTGCATCATTATTTCAGTGCAGCGCAAGTCTGTCCTGCTAGGGGCAGAAATTATCCACATTCCAATTGCTTACCATGAAACACACCAGTAGCAGTGCATCAAGGAGAACACCAATAAGCCATGTTTTCCAAGTGAAAACTGCCACTCAGTCATTTTCTACATGAAGTCTTTCAAGATTGTCAAATCAGACTACAGTCTCGCACAAAATGATGTGAAGCAACCCCTGAAGGAAATCAATAATCAAGTTCCCAAGTGTTAGGTGTGGCTTTACGTAAATTTAACCTCAGCCGGTTCTCCATCTCTTTCATCTAAACTATTGTGGAGATGAGCAGCTCATCAGCTTTGCTTTGACGTCTGCCAGCGAAGAAAGTGTGGGAACAAACCGAAAAGTTCAGCAGTTCCTCAAATGATTTTTCTGCTAACTTTACAGACAGCTTTTATTATCTGGAGGCAGAGCTCACAAATGTTTGGGTGTTCATATCTGAGTTTATGTGTATGTATTGACAGATGGCTTCTCACTGTATGAAAGGCAGTTTGCACATTCATGTAATAGAAGCAGAAAAACACCACA
The DNA here is from genome assembly GCA_036173005.1 of Crenichthys baileyi. Lineage (NCBI taxonomy): Eukaryota > Metazoa > Chordata > Actinopteri > Cyprinodontiformes > Goodeidae > Crenichthys > Crenichthys baileyi. The sequence continues at coordinate 177,184 of JAHHUM010002963.1, read as the reverse complement.
AACATATGCAAAAGACAGCAGGACTCGCTGAGTGGAACTAAAGGAAGCACATTCACAACACCAACACTCCATCACTTCATCAATTACACGCATACTTGGTACTGTGTGAGCATCATGTCAGTGATGTGTAGCATTTAAATGACTCGTGCAAAGACATAGGAGCTTCTTTCTAATTGTATGGATTTTGTCTGACAGACATTTAGATATCTTTACAAAGACATTAAAGACGTCAAGCAGTGTCAGGACGATGTAAACATTCATGTACGTACAGTGGCTTGCAAAAGTAGCACCTTTTTTAACTTTTTTAACTTCAATTTATTTTACTGGGAGTTTATGTGGTAGGCCAACACAAAGTAGCACAGTATTGTATAGATGAAGGGGAAAAAACTATCTGTCTCTCTGTCTGTCTGTCTGTCTGTCTGTCTGTCTGTCTGGATGGACGGACGGACGGACCATATTTATGTATACGGTCCGTCCGTAAGTATATATAAGTATATAAGTTTTATATATCAGTTATATATAAAAGTTTTAGGCAGGTGTGAAAAAAATGCTGTAAACAAATAATGCTTTCAGAAATATAAATGTTAATTCTTTATTTTTATCAATTTACAAAATGCTAAGTGAGTGAACCCAAACATACAGCCAAAGTCATTATGAACTACCTTTAGTGTAAAGAAAAACAAGAATTACTGGAAGTGATGGTATGGCCCCCACAGAGCCCTGATCTCAACATCATGGAGTGTGTCTGGGATTACATGAAGAGACAGAAGGATGTGAGAAAGCCTCCATCCACAGAAGATCTGTGGTTGGTTCTCCAAGATGTTTGGAACAACCTACTTGCCGACTTCCTTCAAAAACTGTGTGCAAGTGTATCTAGAAGAACTGATGCTGTTTTAAAAGCAAAGGGTGATCACACCAATGTGTTGGGTGTGTTACCTACTTTGGTCGTAGCAAACTTCAAATCAAACGTCTTATGTTTTTCTTTAAATCAATCTTTTCTATTTGCCACTCAATCCAACATATTCACACTCTTTACGACTACTTGGGTCCTCTGCTAACCTTGGGCTCCAAACAGAGTTTAATTCACACAGGACAGGCTGACAGATGCTTCACTTGTACAGATACTAGAGAAAACCTTTATAGTTTGAAAGTTATGATAACATACTCAAAATTGAGACCTAATTTAATAATTTCTGCTACTGGGAAAACTGTAACTGGTTGTAAAAAAAAAATCAGCAAGTAATCAACCTTTTTATGAAAATAGAATTTATGTAAATTACCTTTTCTCACATGTAGCACATTGCTTGTCTTCTGGGTTAAAAAACTTTAAGTAAACTTTTGGATTTAACTTTAAGTTTAATCATACCATCAAATTTTATAGCATTCTAACTTATATACTTTTCACTTTAACTTTATAAAGTACAACAAATTACTCAAATAAGTCAACAATTGAATTATTTATTTTTTACCTTTTTTAACCCCCTTTAAAAATTGCTTAAATTCAGAAAATTTAAGACTATACTGGATGATAAGTTTTACTCTGTGTTAGCTTCTTTGCAGAAACATTTATAGCAAGCTTCAAATATTACTATGGAAACTGAATACTGAATAATAATTTTTTAAGACATTCACTTTTTGCAAACCCAATTTATTTAATAAATAACGTGATGTGACTTATGTAATTGTCAAGCAAATCTCCATAGAGTCAGATTGTTTCAGATTTGGCTCACTAGGTAACTGCAAAGCAAGTTGTGGTGATGTAGTCGCATGTTCATGCAATAATGATTAAGCAAACAAAATACAAAAGCGAAGTAGTGGGATTAAAGTGGCTAGTGCGCTCGACTGTAGATGGGGCCCCTCTTAAAACCTTTAACCACATCTGTTGCCATTCTTCCACATAAAGACCAGCTTTGTGGAGTGCATAACTAATACCTATCCTGTCAACAGGTTCTTCCACATGAGCTGTAGTTTTCTCCAACTCATCCAAAGTTAACATGGGCCTCCTGGCTGTTTCTCTGAGTAATGCTCTCCTTGTACGGTTTGTCAGTTTATTACTATGCCCATGTATTGGTAAGTTTGAAGCTGTGTTTGTTTTTCTTCATTTTTGGATGTTGAATTGGTCAGTTCTCTGAGATGTTCAAAGCTTGAAATTTTGTTTTATAACCTAACCCTGTTTTAAACCTTTCTAAAACTTTGTCCCTGGCCTGTCTACCGCATTCCTTAGTCATCATGATGCTGTTGGTTTATCTATGTTAAGAAATCTTCACAGAATAGCTGTATTTATACTGAAATGAAACACAAGTGGACAGAAGGCAAATAGCTTCAGCAGTTAGGACTCGCTGCATTTATTTAGGAGCATCAGAGTATTATTATTTATGTGTTGCTTTGTCTTGGTCTATCGCATAAAAATCCAAATTACACACTGAAGTTTGTGAAATAGTTTCGGGGGTATAAATACGTTCATAAGACACTGTAAATGTTTGATGGCAACACAAAGCAGCGCATATAAACATAGGACTGAAAACTTTCCGAAAGGGAAAAAGATCTGACAACATTTTAAGAGACTCTGTAGCTACTCTGTCTCTGCATTTATCCAAGTGTGTGTGCATGTGTGTGTCTACGTGTTGTGTGCAAAGGCCCCATCATTCTGGCCCTGCGCAGCAGCCTAACCGTTCCTGACAGCCAATAGCTCATTAGAGCTGCTGTTCTATGTTCCTAACTCCATTCGCCCGCTCCCAGTTTGCTGGACCCAGCCCTCTAAACAATACGTGAATGTGTGTGTGTGTGTGTGTGTGTGTGTGTGTGTGTGTGATATGTGTGAGTGGGTGGGTGTCAGCTGGCTGCGCTCAGGCCTGAGACGGGACAGGCTCGATGGACAGTGGAGATGAGAAAGAGGAGTAGGGGGGGAATCGAGGTCCTTTCAGAGGCACAAAGACATAATTAACCAAACTGGCAAATGGTCAGAGAAACCGCCTATTGAACATTGTGTGCTCACCAGTGGTTGCTATAGAAACTCTAAATTTGTGTCCACTTTTTTTGTGTGTGTGCGATGTCCAATGTCCAGAAGAAAAGTCACATGCGATTTTCTGTCGCGTCCTACAGGACCACACACAAATATATGTTTTCAGCAGAATAAGTGCAGAATCTTACATCATTGCATGTCAGTATTTTATGTTAAAAGGCCAAACGCTTTTACTTCAAGACAGATTCATATCTGACACAAATAACACAAAGCTTTTTTTCCCCATAAAAGTCTTTGAGTGTATCAATTCTCCTTGATGTAAACCTGCTTGTGTGCTCCACAGAAAAGGTAATGATGATTCAAGCATCACATGACCTCTCACAGGAGTCCATGTGTCCATGTGTATGTTGGTGAGGTTGTGTGTTTGCATTACTATCTGTGCACCCATCCCATACCCCCCCCCCCCCTCCCGCGCCCCCCGATATTGAATGAGGCATCGATCACCGTGACAGTGGGGCAAACATGAAGGACGAACTGCTTGTAGATCAATAAGTGTGTGCTTAAAGCCGGCACAGTTTCTCTGCTGCTGAGAAAAACATTTCTTAATTCAGCCACTGCTGCACAACACATGACTTCATCTGTCGAATATGGATTTCATAGCAATGCGAGATGTTTTGTGTTTTTAAAGCGGTACTAAGTTTTAGCCCATAAAGTTGCTGTTTTTCAGTTACAGTAAGATTCCAAGGTTTGTTTGTTTGTGCAGCGTTCCTCCCAACGTCTCCAGCCCTGTTTTGAGGTTAGTTTCTGTAAAGCTGTGCCTTTTGGCACCAAGCAGCATTGTGGTTTGGGAGCTCGGAGCTTGGTTAAAGAAAAACTTCAGGTTTGACTGAAGAGTTCACTCTTTCCCGCTCTTTACCCCTCCCTCTGTCTTTCTCTGTCTGTTTGTTCCCCTCCCATCCCTCGTTCGGCCCCCAGAGTCACAACAAGAAGCAGCAAACAGCTTGTGCATCCCTCATACTAGAAGAAAATGCCCCATTTTCATCTGTTTGAATCTGACATTTTTGGCACATTAAATATTGGACATTAATAAATTAAATGTAATGAACTTACATGAAAGAAAAAAAGTCCACTGGTACAATGCAAGAAAGTATAAAAGGCGAGAGTGCAACAGAAAGAGGCACAAAAACAGTAAAGAAAACTCAAACTTTTTTATTTAATTCCAATTAACTATTGCTTTCTGTAGCCATTGGAGATTATTTTTTATGTTCATTTATTCAAACAAATAATGAATTATTTATTGCAGGGGGAATAACAACATCAGAAATCACAAGCATTTGGTGCCAGCACAGAAAAAAAAAGGTCTGTCTATACGGAGCATGGCTGAGGAGCACGGCTCTTTAATGGGACTTATTGGTCATTTAATCTAATTAGGCATCCACTGGGTGTTTTGTAACATTAAAATAATCATAATAACTGTAAGGAAGCTGATGCAGCTGATCTGTGACCACAAACACAACTGGTGTCTATTTAATTAAGGTTGTTGCAAATCCCAAACAACCCAGCTTTAAACCTTCATAACAGCAACTGTGTCCCTGAAAAAGTATTCATACCCCTTTAACTTTTTTCAAGAAGAGGTAGGGGTTTGCATTGAGTTTACAAAGTAGTGCAAAACTGTAAAAAGGGCCCAAAATAAAAAACAATTTTTTCAGGGGCTGCACGATATTAGGAAAATATTAGTAAATGTTAAGATAATCATATGACATGTGATACATAAACAACTAATCAAAAAGTGTTACAGTTTTTCTGCTTTGGATTCATAGCAAACACGGAGCCCAGATATTGAGTTGTCTATCTAGCAACTGAAAAATATAAAAACTAAGTTGCTCAAGTTGGCATTGGAACAACTTAGTTAAAGTTTCTTAATGACTGGCTCACCCCTTTACCTTCTAAATCTTTTAATGCTGAATTAAACAACATTTCTCACCAAATATATTACAGGCACAGAGAGACTGAATTCATAGTGTTTAAATAATTAGCTAACATTTATCGCAAGTAAGGTAGTTCCTGGTGATATCCAAATAGTGTACAGTGATACTGTGATAAGGATACATTTGCAATATATTGTACAGGCCTAGTTTTTACTTATACAAATCTGAAAAGTGTGGGCTGGATTCATAGTCACCCCCATAGGAGCCTGAACAGTGGAGCAGCTGTTGATGAGCAACCTTCATTTTTAAAAGCGGGAGTCTAAACTTAGGTTTCCGCTACCCCCTTTTTTTGATCAGAAGAAATCTAATCACTACTTGCAGTCCGAAAAATTATACAATATAAAATAATTTACTAATACTTGAACTGGAGATCTCCGGAGATCTCTGGTATATTTTTTAAGTAATAATAAAACTGTTAACAGAAATTGAAATTACAATTATGTTTTACATGGTTTATCAACTCTGGGACTTCAGATTTTGCCATGTCTGTTCACGTTGTTTTTACAGTTTTGCAGAGTGCACTTTTTTGGCAAAAGGGTTAAGCTTAAAGTGAAAACACATTTTTAACACCATTTTGCGATAGCAATAGGATGAGATGTTCAGCTTCAGGAAAGAAGGCTTCAGGATGTCCAAAATATTTAAACAAGTGTTTATTCAGTACTACAGAATCAGATTTCCACTGGGGCAGAGTCTGGTTAGGACGGGCAGAGGGCAGGTTTGAATACTTTAGTTTAAAGTGAATCAAAGACTTTCATGAATGTAGTGAACAAAATGTTGCAAGACAGAGCCATTGTTTTTCCCAAATGGAAGCAGAGAGGAGAAGATACCCTGTGACACATATGCAGTGTCTTTTCCTTCGAGATCTTTGGCCAGATCCATCAAACACGAAACATACACCGTCACTATTTCTGTAAATTGAATTCTCTTACTCTTGTTTTTTTCTGCTTCGAGGATGTCTGCTAATAATTACAACAATATGGTAATTCACAGCCTGTTTTCAGCACTCCCAGAGCTTCTCACCATTTGTTTTATCCCATGTCCTGTCTTTGTCTTAGTGTTTATATTTCCCTCTTGTTTTCTCTGTAAGTTGAAAAAGATCCAAAGTCAACATTCTCCTTGCTGTGCACACAGTGCCATGATTTGCAGCACCTTGTTATAGTGTAAAGGTCCAAGATATCTGGCTAAATTGCATATTGAGCATAGCAGAGACTTTGTGTCTGTGGAGCACCTCAGGACCAATTATCTGCTCCTCTCATCCACCTCTCTAAGCAAAAGGCCCCATTAGAGGTCCATAAAGATATCACAGGTAGACTGGAGACCAATTAGGCGTCCCTAAACTAATAACAGGTAGACCAAGTGACAACATGGGCATCCAATCTACATCTCACAGCAGCATGTGTCATGTTGTGCCTAACAAACCCCAGAGGCCCAGTACACATGTTGCACTTAAGAAAACCATAACACACAGAGTCTCTGATGGCCTGACTGACTGATTCAGCAACGTTTCTGCACATTAATAGGCTATAAAATGAAAAAACACGTCATCAATATAAATGCCTTTAAAATATATTTCCTTTAGTTATATAAATTAAAGATTTGACCTTTCTATGTTTTGAAAATGTAAGTAAACGCAGAATACTTTCAATTGATGTATTGTTCAAAACTGGATGTCTCTGATTTCTATTTTCCTTGACTATTGGCTCCAGCTCAGATTCACTCAAAAACAAAAAGATGCCAAAACTTGGCACCATAGTCCCGAATCTCCCACCTCTACGCATCCACCCGGTCCTCCCACTCTCCCTCCTCTGGATGGGGCATCCGGAGAGGCTAAGATCAGGTCGACTGTGCAGAGATGAAAGAGCTATGAGAGGGAACAGCTAAACCAGAGGGGATGGGAATGGAGAGAGGCAAATGGCAGCAATGAACAGTAGGAGGAGACAGAAAAGGGAAACGGACTTTCAAAAAACATCAACAACAACAGCAAGAAAACAAACAGCAGGAGAAAAAACTGGGAAAAATAGAGAGGAGCTCAGAGGCACCCAAGGTCCTCGAACTAATTAAGATGGTTTGCATTTATTTATGAGGTTTAATGAGCAGCTTTTCAATAGTTTGTTTTCCCCTAATATGAATATTTCCTTTTCATTATGTTACATAGAAGGAAAATCTCATTCTTTCCAATAATAACACCCTGGCCTTTCTGTTGGATAGGGTGGCTGTTAAACTTCCAAGAGTTTACATGTTGGTTATTTATTTATTTTTTGTATTTCTTTCAAGTTGATGAAAGCAAATGCAACTTTGGATATGTATTCATAGGACTGAAGTGTGTTGTTGAATATTCTGATAGAGACTCCCACTTCAGAATCTAATTTAAGTATATAGGTAGAGTTGTAAGATAATTATATAAAATAAGTTAAACAGAGAGGGAAAAGTGGTTTTAGTTCAAATATTTACTTGATTTAAAATGATTGTGAGTGATAGATGGTACATGCAATAGACTTATCGCAATTCAACAAAAATACAGTAAGTCAAAGCCAATGGTCAAAATCTGGATATTATTGGATGGTCATTCTGGTAGCCATTTAAAACAAACCACAATTACAATAAATGTTGCTTAATGGAGTATGACTCAAGTAATGAGTACTTCATTTTTATTTAATTGGCTACACCTCTTTACATCAGCTTGTTAGCGCTACTAGTTCATCAGGCACATTGCTAAGTCTTTGCTTGCTCCAATGAGTCAATTTGAGCAGCAATATTCAGATGGCAGGGTCAGAAGTTAAACTAAGAAAAATAAAAGCATGGATCCATGTTGCCAGTTTATGCTTGTAGAAGTGGTGCAATGGTGTGGGAGATATTTAATTGTCACTTTGCGACCCTTAGCACCAACTTAGCATGTGTATTGTATTGTTGTTACTCAGGTCCATCCCTTTATCATCACAGTGTACCCATCTTCTGATGGCTTCTTCCAGCAGGATAATGGATCATGTCTCAAAGCTCAAACCATCTCAAACTGCTTTCTTTAAAAACAATGACAGATGTAGAAGATGTTGTTATCAAATGATTTCTTTTTTTTTTTTGTGGAGAAAAAGTAACATAGCACTTTGTGAAGAAGTTACTTCCCCCTAAACATCATTGCTTTTGCCTTGAAGCCTTAAACATATTTTTGGACTTTTTAAAGGAATTTTGGTCCACTCTTTTTACAGAATTGTTGTAATTTAGCCATATTGGAGGGTTTTTGACTTTTTTGCCATTTAGAGGTATACCTAATGGAATGTGTTTGAGTAATGTTCAATTATTCTCTATCAAGGATTTTTTAAAGCAAATGTAAGACAATCCTTTGTATTCCTTTTGAGCAGAAGTGGTCTTTACTTTGAAACTCTTCCATGGAGTCCATTTTTGGCCAGTTTATATCTCATTGTTAAATCATGAACACTGACCTTAACTGAGGCAAGTGAGGCCTATAGTGCTTTAAATGTTGAAATCGGTTCTTCCTCCTGGATGATCCTGCTATGGTCTCTTGAAATAGGTTTTGTAGCCCAGCCACTAACGGGAAGGTCCACCACTGTTTATCCATATTTATGGATGATGGCTGTGGTTTAGGCCTACCTTAAATGGGGACGCTTTGGGTCACTCTTGCTAGGCTAATAGATGCAGATCACTTTGTTTCTTATCTGCTCAGGTTGGGGTCAGGTTGGTTTGGATATCTCTTACTTGTTAGTAAATTAAATCATGATTTGAAAACTGTATTCACTCAGGTTATCTTCGTCCAATATTTAAATCTGTTTGGTGAGATAAAACATTTAGGTGCTACAAAAAAGCAAAAAATATGGTTGCCACTAAATACATTAAATACAGCGTATCGGATTTAATGTTTCCAGCAACACCCCCAAAAAACAGAAAATAAAATCAATGAGTAATTTCCAGCAGTTTCGTATCACAATGTTGTTTACCTCCTACTGTTCACAGGCACGATTTTGTTCTGATCATCATTAATGAATTCCATATTGTCTAGCCACACTTAGCTGGGAGCTAGATTTTTTAGGAAGCCCTGCAGCGGTGCTTGGAAATATAAATCAATGAAAGGGAAAATGAATTCACAGCAACAATATTGAATGTTCATTCTGTAGTATGGCTGTACGAGTGAGTCTGTTTTCTCCTCCGAGCTGAACCCTGTTGGCATGGCCAACTGTCCTCATGGCCATATGGCTGATTTTAATTATACGTAATGTTGCTCAGTCAGGTTGGGGCTCATTTGTGGAATATATGTTGGTAAACGTGTGCTGAACCTATGTGTGCATTTGTGCATGTGTGTGTTTTATTAATGCGTATACAGTACAGTGAGCATGTGTGGGTATGCATGTGCAGTAGACCTTTTATAAATATGTAGCCAGATGGAGAATGCAGTGATATAACACCTAAAAACAGAGTTATCATACCTGGATTTGGATGTCATTTTGTCTATCCACGTTATTCCTAGTGGTTTTGCAGAAAGATTGATTGTGTTAGCACTGCTGTGGGGTAGTGGCAGCTGGAGTAAAGTTATTTGTTTCGGGAGCTAATCGTATGCTTACATGTAAGGACGCAGGTCTGGAAGTCACAAACCCAAATCCCAAAAAGTATCATTCATTAGGGTGGATATATTTTTCTGTTGAGTTAATTCAAGATAAATTAACTCCCTTAAAGTTAAAAGAGTTCATTTCCCTTGTCTCTGAAGGACATCACAGATCCCCTGCTGGAACCCTTGAGTTTGCTTACCAGGCAAACGGGTCAGCAGATGATGCAGTCAGTTTGGGACTGCACTTCATCCTTCATCACCTCAACCACCCAGGGACGTATGCCAGGATCCTGTTTGTGGACTTCAGCTCGACTTTCAAAACCATCAACCCAGACATCCTCTGCCAGAAGCTCACACAGCTCACAGTGGATAACCAGCTTCCTGACCGACTGGTAGCAGGTGAGGCTGAGGACCATATTCGTCCACTCAAGCATCATCATCTTCTACACTGACATCTTTCAGTTTGTCTTGTTTTCTTTCATCACTGTGTGGTTTTGCTCATCAAAAAAGAGGATAGGTCCAAACTTCAATCAACAATGAGGTCTGCAGAGGTGGTCATCAGGGCTGAACTTCCCTCCATCCAGGACTTGTACAAGTCTAGGTTCAGGAAAAGGGCAGCTAATAGCTGCCAAACAATCAGGGCACAAACCTTTTAGAGTTTTACTGTCAGGTTGGCACTACAGAGCACTATTTGCAAAAAAGTAGTCGCCACTAAGACAGTTTCTTTCCCCTGAGCTGTCTCTATAATGAACACTCAATAGTCACAGTGCCCAGATCGATATAATGCATGTTTACTTTGTCTTCCTTTTTTGTAAAAACATTGTATAAATATATATTTACATTAAAAGCATTTATTTTTATTTCCTTTTTTATATATTTATATTTAAAATCTCTTCACTGAGAGCACAATGGAACCAAAGTCAAATTTCTCATTTGTGACAGAAACATGGTCAGTGAAACAAATTCTGATACTGATTATTTAATGCTACAGTATAAAAACAAAAATCAGTATTAGATAAGGAGAGAATTTTTTTAACACATGCAGTATTCACAACTTGAATAATCCCCGAAGCACAATTGATAGAACAACATTTAATATCGACAAATAAATTAGACTTTTAAAATACTAAATCTTAGCTAAATACAAGTTTTTCAGGTATTTTTTTTAAATAGTGAATTAGCCAATCACAAGGTAACACCTAAATGCATTGAGGCATGTAGAAGGTGATGAAGTTCAACCCCAGCATCAGAATGGAAAGCAATGGGGATTTAGGTGACTTTGAACATGGCATGGTTGTTGGTGCCAGATGGCCTGGTCTGAGTATTTCAGATACTGCTGATCTGCAGGGAATTTCACCCACAATCTTCTCTCAGGTTTACAAAGAATACTCAGAAAAAAACGAAAATATCCAGTGAGCAGCAGTTGTGGGGATTAAAATATGTATGCATGTCAGAACTCAGAGGAAAATGCAGACTAGTTACAGACAATAGAAAGGCAGAGGTACCTTAAATAACCCATTGTTACAACCAGTAACATTTGTTGTGTAGAAAATAACATCTCTGAATGCATGACAAACATTCAAGCAGATGGACTACAGCAGCAGAAGACTCCACTTGGTGCCACTAATGTTTGTACCTTTTATTTATTTTAGCTCCAAATGGCACAGCAGGTTTAACAGATAGAACATAACATTATAAATATGAAGCTTGTGTACAGTCCTAATCTAACATCAAGTTTTAATCTTCCTCCCTCCCTGTTGGATGGAGTAAGGGGGAGACTGGTTTAGCCTAAACTGGCTCAGTTATGGTTGAGGTGCAAACACACCCTCCATTTCTGCTACCTGTGCGACCCCTGTACTTTTCCAGTGGTTACAATCAGTCTGACAGTGAGAGGTACCCTCAATCCTTGTGGTTTTTAATATAACAATGGCCACCAGTGGGCTCTAAACTTTATCAGTTTATTATTTTACTTAGTACCCCTACACATTGCCCATTCTAAAATGGCCAAACTCTAACAATCAGAAGTTTATTCTAACCTCCCCCAACAACCCCGCACCATTCCAAACCCTTTATGAAGTGACTTGAGACGACATGTGTTGTGAATTGACGCTATAGAAATAAAACTGAATTGAAATAAACTGTAAACGTGTGTCTGCCTGGTGCATTTTTGTCCAAATGTATGTTAAACGTGAGGTGACAGTGGTTCAGTGGGAAGAATATTCGTCTTGTAATCTGAAAGTTGTGGGTTCAGTTACAGTTTTCCTCCTGCTACATGTCAATATGCACTTAACCCAGTTGCCTATTCATCTGCATATTCGTGTATGAATATGTGTGAGTTTGTGAGTGTGATTGTGTGAATGTGGCTCCAGTGAAATGCTTGGTTCACACGACAATAAAAAATCATAGGTATAACAGGTTTGGTCCTACAGTGGGTTCTGTAAAGTCACACAGCAAGCACAACAGCCTGCACACCAACAGATTCAACAATCATTGAGGTCTCAGATGGGAAAGCTCGTAAACCCTCTCGAGATCAAACATGAGTTCAGAGTAATTCCCCTTCGTGTTTTCGTTACCTCGCTTTCTGATTGGCTACATGTCACTCTCAACAGGCTGTGTGCTCGTTTGTCCTCAAGGAACACCCTACACTCTAGGATATTGGGCCAAGACAATCCAACATGTTGAATATCCCCAATTTTGAGGGTCGCTGGGAGATCCAGCGCTGGGGGCTGTGGCACTCAGTGGTGACATCTGGTGGCTGCATGCAATGCTTTTGGAGGGGCCTGTGTTGGTGGACAAAGGTGGGCCTAGGGGTCGTCTAAACAGGTGGGGAGGTACCATCTCATTGCAGGTGCTCCCTCCTTTAAGGAAGTGCAATCTGCTGGGAGGGTCTGTGGGAAGGAGTGGGGCAAGTCAACCTGGGTGTCTACTGTCTTATGTGTCCTGGGAGTTGTGTGAATGTTGGAGTGAGTGTAGCTTTTCTCTGAAAATTAAAAAACCAGGTTTTGAAAGGATAATAATTATTTTCATGCCTTGGTATGACAGCCTACACCGAACACACTCCTTAGTACCTGATGACATCACTGTGGGGTGACCTCTGTGTACTGGTCAGTGCTGAGTCAGGGCAAAGAAAAGGATGAAATGAGTCAGACAAGCGAGAGGATGGACTGACGCTTAAAGAAACACAGAGAACCAGCATACAGATGAAATGGACACAGTAGACAGAACCACATCTTGTCAGGATGCAGGTTGTGGCAAACTGCCAATTTGACTTCTTGTGGCTTTATTTTTGACTAATAGTTGTTCTGTCAGCAGATTCTGTGATTCCCTGCAGTTCCTCCAGAGTTATCAAGGAGCTATTGGCTTTTTGTCTGATTAGTCCTCTCCTTGCCTGGCCTGTCAGTTTACAAAGGATCATATCTTTGTAGTTTTGCTTTTGTCCAATACACTGTTTTTGGACCATGTATTGAGCATCACTATGTGAGATGTTTAACTCTTTTGAAGTTGTTTCATAACCTAACCCTGCTTTAATTTTCTCTTTATGTTATGATTTGGGGTTGTTTGGTTTTTGGTTGCGGGTTTTTCCTCATATGTTTCTCACAGTTAAGGTTTTGAATCATGCTTCTGTTTATTATTTTCCTGATCATGCTTTAGTTTTTGTCTTCTAGTTCATGTTTTGTCAAGTTAGGTTTTTGGATCTGGTTATGCTTTAGTTTCATGTTTTTCTAGTTATGTTTCTATTAGTTTGTATCCTTGAATTCCTCTTTTGCTCCAGTCACGTTTTGTTCTCTCCTGTCAATTAACTTTATTCGGTTCACCTGCACCATGTCAATCAGTCTTCCTGCTTCTCTTGTGTCATGCCCTATATATACTCTGCCGTTATGTTTACTCCTCGCGGAAACATTCGGATCATGTCACTTTGTTTTCTGCCAGTTCTTGTTGTTCATGCCAAGCCTTTCCATGCCTGTATTTGCCAACACTGTCTGTAGTTAGTTTGTTTCATTAAATCATATTACTCAGCACAGATGCTTCCTGTCCTTCTGCATTCTGGGGTCCTCCGCCATACCAAGCCTGACACTTTATTACCGACCTTTCTGCTGTGTTCATTCAAACAGCATCTTCATGATGCTGTTTGTTCACCAATGTTCTCCAACAAACCTCTGAGGCCTTCACAGAACAGCTGTTTTACACTGTGTTTAAAAGGCATGAAGGTTGACCCTGTTTTCTACTCAGGCAATTTCTGAAGGCAATTTGTTGTACAGGATTTTATATACTCGCATCAGAAGGCAGTTTCATACAAATTCACACCACACTTTTGATATTTTGATTTATAAAGAATTTCAAAAACCATATATAATTTACTTGCACTTTACAATTACTGGATACATTGTGTTGGTCAATTACACATAGCCCTTAAGTCTATGATTGTAAAATGATAACATTTTAAAATATGTAACCCTGTTTAAAATGCCTCACTGAAACTATTACAGCTTACCAAATGAATGCACAAACTGTCACAACTGATCGAACTTGCTCACAGCAAATAACCAAAGCCAACATCTGAAGGCATGACGGCAATAATCAGGAGCACGTGTGTTTGTCTTTCTTTAAATTGGAACAGGCACTTCACAGAGAGTGTCACTAGTCCACGTCATCCAGGATTTACCTGCTCAGGACATCAGCTACCTGTCACAAAGGGAAAAAATGCTGTGGGTTAATGGAAAGGAGCAGGTCATAAAAGACAACTGTGTGGTGGAAATTAATATAACATATCCTAAACTCCACCTCAGACCCCTGTCGCAACAACCTGTCTCACCCTTGTGTTTTTTTCCCTATGTCTGTCTCCATAATATCTCTACGTAATGTATGAGTGTGTAAAACTTTCTATTTGTTCATAATATGTTTGTGGCTTTGGTGTGATTTACTCTTCAACCTCTTCTGTAAGCATGTGTCTGTGTGTGTGTGAGTGTGATGAGTTGTGACAGGTGTTGTGGCCGCCAGTGCTGTAGGAGAAGGCGGAGGCGGAAGAGAGGAGGGAGTAAACGAGAGCAACACAGATGATTATTTAATTACTGTCTAATTCTGTGTGTACCCCTCCTCCCCTTTATTTCTCCCTTTCTCTTCCTCTTCTCTTTCTTTCCCACTCACTCACTCACTCTGCAACACACACACGCCCACACTGACACACACACACACATACCACTCCAACTCTCTCCCCCTTTTCATCCTTTCTTTATTAATGAACAATCCGGTCCGTTCTACAAATCCACCAGGGCTTACTCTACCCCCCAGACACTGTATGTGTGTGCATGTGTGGGAGAAAAAGACTGTGGTTGTAAGAAGGAGTGGGGAGTGGGAGTTTTTCTTTGTATTCTCCCTTAGGAGAACACACACACACACACACACACACACACACACACACACACACACACACACAGCTCGTGTACACACACTCAGATTTCCAGACTACTACTACTTACTCTGTCTCGTGTTCATGCCACTGTGTGTGATGTATGTGCTGTTACATCCTCAGGTAGCTGTCACCGTGTTGTGACAGTTACGTGGATAAATAATGTTGCATCATCCTAACCTTATTATGTCCTCGTCGCAGTCCTCAGATATATATTAGGCGGGTGAAAGTGTGATGGTGCACTGGGTCCCTGACATCCTTCCTAATAACAACATAGATTTCACCATTCTGATGTTGAAAGTGAAAGAAAAAGGGTTGCTAACCCATCCAACACCATATAACTTATACTTTGACACAGAGAGGTGCTGTTCATTATACATTGCTTACTTATAATTAAATTTTAAGGTAATATTGATCTTAATCTACCTCATGATGTAAAAATGGCAAGATTTTCCTTGTCTGAGGGAATTTTCCTCGCAAAGCCCTATCTGGTTACTTTGTCTGGTGAAGTTCTTGTGAGCAAATATAATGGGCCACAGATATAAAGGTGAGTGCTTTAAGTTTGATATTCTGTATTGATGTACATGATGTTTATTTTGACAAAAGGAAGCAATTCTCAAAATGTTCTGTTGCTTTGACACGGTTCCAAACACAAAAAAAACATCAACACTTCTGAATTATTTATGCGGCAACATTTTAGGCACTTAGTTAATACACAAACATTCTGATATGATTCAGACATACCCCACTCTAACCATCACTGTGCCAAACCCTTCATCATGTCATTATAATTAGTTAAACTAATATTTTATTCCACAGACTGTGCTCCTAAGATTGTCAAAATGCAATCTTTGTGAAGGTGTTCTGGTAAACTTATTTTAGATACATGTCAGTACAAGGTAATGCTCTTTAAGTGAGGGATCTTATTCTGCTCTTAGCGCATATCTCAGTCCTTGCATACACTGCTTCAACCTAGTGATATCTTTGTTTTGTGTAACGTTAAAGCAAAATCAGCCAGAACCCAAAACACAGCCAAACAAGAGGGCGGTTCACCAAAGGTTTTATTACCAAAAAATAATAGGGTAGAAGGGGCTCCACAGAGTGTGGTCAAACTGGTAGGTTAGGAACAGCATATCCCCAGGGGGTAGGAACCCTGCTGGGGAAGGTGGGGGAAATGGACAACGGGAGTCTTGGGGGTCCCGGGGAACAAATGACAACAGGGACAAAAAATCCACCAACCAGATGCTCGAGCATGCAAAGGATACAGGGTAATGCAAGGGAGGGCTCAGGCAATGAAAGTCCAGTAATCAGAGACAGAGTCAGAGACAGGGCACGTGTTCAGCAACGGGAGGTCAGAACTCTTCAAAAACAGCAGAAGGACTTGGCAAACTTGTGAGTCAAAAAACAGGAGGATCATGGAAAACCAGAAAAATCCTATTGGAAACATGAAAAACAAGCTTGAAAGCTGTGACTGGGGCAACAGACGATCTCGCACTGAGCTGGTGACGAGCAGCTGTTTAAATAGAGAGCAGCCCAGTGTAGGTGAAGGTAATAAGTAATCAGCACAGTCAAGATAGAGCTGAAGGGCTGGAATCATGACAGTTTTGTAATTCTGTCCGTCTCTCTAAAAATAAAAATACCAGGCTTTGAAAGGATAATAATTCTTTTCATGCCTTGGTATGACAGCCTACACCGAACACACTCCTTAGTACCTGATAACATTCACTGTGGGGCGACTTTTGTTTGCTGGTTATTGCTGAGTCAGGGCAAAGAGAAGGATGAAAAGAGTCAGACAATCGAAAGGATGGACTGACGCTCAGAGAAACACAGAGAACCAGCATACAGATGAAATGGACACAGTAGACAGAACCACATCTTGTCAGGATGCAGGTTGTGGTGGTAGGACCAACGTGCAGAGAAGAGACCAGGAGCAAGGTGAATGAAGGTACGTTGAGTGTAATATTTCCTCACTCACAGAACCAGGCAGGAAAAACCGGAGTATGCGAAACCAGAACCAGACCAGTACTGAGAGTAACCAGGCATAACGAGGTGCAACACAGGATATCAAACGACAAGGATCCAGCGGGAAACGTTGGTAACTAAGGAACTTAAATATGAAACGGAAAGCAGGGTGAACAAATGAATAGAGGGACCAGGTAATCAGGGGAACCAGGAACAGGTGTGGGTCAGACTGCAGGAAGACAGAGGGAGTGAAACCAAATAACAACTCAAAAACACAAAACTAAGGGTAAACTAAGGACCAGACCAGGAGAAATAAACAAAAACACAAACTCAAAATACAGACACTGGCTGGATATAAAACATCTGGACATAATGATGACACACAATGAATAAACATACAGGATCATCTAAAACTAATCCAGTTTGAGTACGCATAGCAGAAACTGAATAAGTTTGCAAGTTAAATTGACCCAGACATTGCAAACACCAGCTCGTATTACTATAAAAATGAAATCTGAGGATAACTTAAAAATCCTCCAATTTAACATCAAAAGTATAGATAGCAACTTAATTAATTTTAAGGAAGATTTACAGACATACTCACAACTATTAAGCATTGTACAGTATCTGAAACATTGTTTTTATAATTATTATTATTATTATTATTATCATGGCTGTTGTCGCTTTTATTGGTAGTAGTATTATTGCTTATTTGTTATAATGTATGGTATCCAACTATTTTTTATACCCACTTCTTCCATATCATAGGGTCACGGGGGTCACGGGGAAGCTGGTGTCTCTCTCTACGGGCGAGAGGCGGGGTACATCCTGTACAGGTCGTCCGTTCATTGCGGACACAGGACACAGGACAAACAACCATGCACACACCGATTCACACCTAAAGGCAATTTAAAGAGACCAGTTGCAGTTAAAAGCCTTCAGCTGATTCAAAATGCTGCAGCAAGAGTTCTGATGAAAATTAAAAAGAGAGATCATATTCTCATTCTTAGCTGTCCATTCATTGAGATCCCTGTTAAATCCAGAATAGATTTGAAATTCCTCCTCCCCACACTATAAGGCCTTAATGATCTAGCTCCACGTACATCAGAGATATGATTGTTCCATATGTTCCTAACAGAGGACTTCGTTCTAACTGCAGGTGTACTGTGGGTTCCAAGCGTCTCTAGAAGTAGAATTGGAGGCAGATCCTTTAGTTATAGGCTCCTGTAAAAGCCTGTGGAACAGCTCCCAGTTTTAGTCATGCGGCGGAGACCCTGTCTACTTTAAGGCGATGGCTTAAAACTTCCTTTTTGATAAAGATTATAGTTAGAGTGGCTTAGTATCCTGACGCTACTACTGTAGTTATGGGCTATAGGCTCTAGCCTGGCTGGAGGAACATAATAACCACTTTCACTACTCTCTTCCTACATCTTCATTTCTACGCTACAATTCGCATTATTGCTGTTATTCAGCTTTTAACTTTATTTCTCTCTCTTTTCTCTTCCCTAGAAGCTACACCTGGACCTGACTCTTTAAACCCACTGTGTCTACCGGTGACAACTGCCCTGGAGGGGGCATCGGTCCAAGCTTCTGCTGCCAACAATCTTACTGCTTCACCTTATACAATGATCACTTGCCCTGTCTTCAGGTTTTTTATTTTGATTTTTTTAAAGATATTTTCAGCATTGGGCCTTGATTTATTTACTTTTTTGACAGTAGGCGAAAGGAAAGAGGGGTAGAGAGAGGGGGAGACATTCGGAAATGTCAACGGGTCAAGGACCAAACCCAAGACAGCCGCTCTTGAGGCTCGTTAGACTCTGCATATGCGCGCGATTTACCCCATAACTACCATCAGCGCCTGCCGCCCTGCTTTCAGGTTTAACCCTATTTTTCTCTATACTATACCTACTGACTGAGCGTTACGGTGACAACTGTATGTGCTCTCTTTCACACTCTCAAACTTGAAATAACTGCTCAGAGTTTAATCTGTTTTTATTCCAAGATGAACGATTTTAAGGAGCTACATCCATAAACAATTACTTTCCCCACATAGAAAGTATCGGACGCAGCCTCTTTGTTCTCTGTCTCTTGATCTGTTTCTCTCAAAACCCATGTCGGTCTGTGGCAGATGGCCGCTCACTACTGAGCTGGTTCTGTGGAGGTTCTTCCTGTTAAATGAGAGTTTTTCATCTCCAAACTGTTGCTACATGCATGCTCAGTATGAAGGATTGCGGCCAAATGCAATGCCATGGGAATGTCCACTGTCGCTTACAGCTCCATCCAGGAGGAGTGACGCTACAAGTCTCTGACTCGTTTGCAATGGCTGGGTTTCCTTAGATAGGAAAGAATTTTTATCCAATTTGAAGTTCTGTTCGATAGTTAGGATTAATTGGAAGCAATGTACCTTACTTGAAATTATATGTTTTCGTATGAATTGACCTAGCCCATTTTAAGTAACCCCGCTTTTCACAAATGAACACAACCCTCCATGTCTGCTACCTCGGGCGGACCCCTTTTCTTTCCAATGGTTAAACAGTCTGACAGAGGATGAGGCACCCCAATCCTTGTGGGTTAGTATAACAATGGCACCAGTGGTCTCTAGATGACAAACTTTATCCAGTTTATTATTTTACTAGTACCCCTACACATAGCCCATCTAAAATGGCCAATCTAACACAGTAGTTTATTTCTAACCCCGAGAGCAACCCCGCATCATTCCACAAACCTGTGAAGTGCCTGAGACGACAGTGCCGTGAATGGCACAATATAAATAAACGACTGAAACGATTGAACCTCACAGGCATGTTTGGACTGTGGGAGGAGTGGAGATACCGGGAGGACCCACGCATGCCCGGGAAGAACAAGCAAAGTCCATGCAGGAAGACGCCCGGCCAGGAGTCAATCCAAGGACCTTTTTGCTGCCAGGCAACAGTGCTACCAACTACGCCACTGTGCAGCCCATAATGCATGATATATTATTTGTAAATATGTAAAAATAATTGAAAATAAACATATAACTTGTGGTACATTTTTAATATGTTTTCTTTTTCATGTTACAGGGAACAGATCAGTGTGAATATGTGTCTGGTTCATATTTCTCCCCACTTCTTGAATGTACACAAATTTTGTATAGAATGTCATATATATTAGCAAATATCACTGTTATTGCTTGCTGTTACGTTTAATAAAATTTTGAAATGACAATGAAATGGTTGATTTCTTTGATAGCATTCTACCAATGTTGAGAAACTTTTGGGTGGTAGTTTTTGTCCTGCTGTGGTCAGTGTAATCTGAAAATGTTTCCTAAACAAATAACAAGAATCCTAATTTTTAACAGCATATTGCATTTTTAACCTTTTAGCAGTAGAGTTTTTTGTTCAGCAGAAGTGAATCCATTACAGCTGTTGATCATCACCTTAGTTTAACTTTAAAGGTTAGTGCTGATACAGAAACTTCTGTAAAAACCTTCTTCTTGTCCACTCCTCAGCCCTTTCAACTGTCACATTCTCTGGATCTTTCTCCCACCTCTCCCGTCTCTTCTCACCTCATTTTTCAGACCTTCTTCATCCCCACCTCACCTCTCACCTCCTCTCTACATCTCCACACCTCTGCTCCTCTTCGCGACACTCTAAGCCCACCTCTCACCCCCCCACACACTCCCATGTTCTCTCACCTCCTACTCCCCCTGTCCCTTCCTCCCTCTCTCTCTCCATCATCCTCTTCTTCCTTTCCTATATTTCCCTCGTTAATAATTCAACAACAGCGCACACATGAGTGGTCATCGCAGAGCTTCACATGGGATATCTAGAGGATAAATGAAGCATAAGGGTGGAGAAATTAAAAACTTCCCCACGGCTCAGCTACAGGGCCAGAGGAATCTGCCGCCTGTCTGGCTGAGGCCCGTCTGCAAGTCCTTTCCCTCTGTCCTCCTGCCAGTAAATGTTAGCACGCCTTTTTCAGGGTGCGGTTGGTGGTTTGTTGGGGGGGGGTTTAAATGCTAAATATGCCCTGAGTTGGAAGGTGGCTGCACGGAGACCGCCTGGTGACATTTTGTTTCTCTGCACAGCTTGTTCTCCCATTGGAAACCTGCAGAGAAACTCTTTGTGTCCATGAGAGGATGCAATGGTTAGTGGAGCTCAGCAGACAATGAGATTCAAACTGGAAAATGTAAATTAAAGATAGCAGCACACATTCTTTGGCCTTTACTTATTTGTCTTGCAGAAAATGAACAAGGTTGCAAGTGCAACAGCAATAAGAATGAAATAATTATTTGCCTTGTTGCTTGATTTATAATTACATTTAAATATTTTAAGCTGTCTGTGCTGTAAATATGAATACTGTATTCGTCAAAACCTTCAGAACTAGTGTTTGTGTTGGTAGTGCAAAAGCATGAAACAATCGAGTGGATTTTACTTTTAGAAAAGTGCAGCAATGAGGTTGAGGTAATTTGGAGTGATGAATTAAATACGCACTCTGAATTTGTGCTGGACACGCAATTTGTTGTGCAATATGGAGAATCATTGTTATATTGTTTTTAACTGCGTTGACCCACATGCAGAAAGCAATCAGGAGACAGAGTTTTACGGTAAAGTTTATTTACAGTGACGTGGCATGAGCAGGGAACTGGAACATGAACTGTAAAATAAACAAAATGGTAAGCAGGGAATAACTTAGGTATTATGTTAATAAATAATAATTATGTCTTACTGGAGAGGTGGAGTGATCCGCCAGAGGGGTGTGGAGAAAAAAACCAGAAGGTTGTTTACCCGTGAGAACGGAGATTGTGAATACTGGTCTGCCAGGATGTTGGAATGTCCAAAGGTTACTGCAGTGGATGCTGTGAACGTAGGAGGGTGGACAGGGTTCGCCAAGGAGGGTCCGAGGAACGAAGGAATCAGGAAGCTGCCAGCCAGTAAGATCCACCGAAGTAACTGGAGGCTTGAGTCTTTGTTCATGGAATTGGACGACTTCTTTCCAGAAGACGATAATCCAAGAGGCGTTCAATGCTGACGGCGACGTCAGGTTCAGGTCAGCCTGCAAAGCACAATCCCAGAATTACAAGAGGATTAAGCAATGACAAGACAAAGAGTAATGTGGCTGAAGTAATACCACTAAGGGCAACACTCTGACAAGGAGTTGCTGGCAGCTTCCTCCCTAAATACTCCTCTAGTAGTGATCAGGAAGATAGAGAACACCTGTCGCACACCTACAAGGTCCCAACACCATCTAGAGGCTAAACACAGTAAACAGCACCACACAAACAGACATAGCACAGATCCTGACATCACCCCCCCCCAACGGCCGCCTCCTGGCGGCCCTGAAGACGTGGAAGGATGGGAAGAAAGGAAGTCCGTGATTAAAGATGGATCACAGATAAAAGACAGGGGCACCCAAGAACGATCCTCCGGACCGTACCCCTCCCAGTCGACGAGATACTGCCATCCGCGACCTCGTCGATGGGAGTCAACGATCCGTCGGACCGTCCAGACAGGGAGATAGAGAACACCTGTCGCACACCTCCAAGGTCCCAACGCCATCTAGAGGCTAAACACAGTAAACAGCACCACACAAACAGACATAGCACAGATCCATACAATCATGAAGGTTTAGGGGGCTGTGGGGTCAAAGGAAAACCGCAACTTTATAGTTGCTTAACGTTTGATCCAACTTGGTGGGTCTTATTTTGGGGAATAGTTTGCCTGACATTTGCCCAAGATGCACCATTAGACTGGCCAAAAAAATTACCCCGGGGAATGTGGAGTATTTCCTTCTGGGTAAATGTTTTGAATGTATAAAAAGCAGGAGCTCTTTGTAAGAGCTAGGATGAGATAACATTAAGCAGATACCACTTCGCAGAGCGTCTGCTTCTTTGGATAAAGTCTCTTGAAGGCCACACACTTCTGCAAGCAAACATTATGCACATGCAGTCACACTAGCTTCAGCTAGTATACAATCTAATGCAACATTGATGCTGTATAATTACAAAGTGAAAAGAATAAAAGATTTTAACATCATAAAAATCACATTTTTCTAACAAAGACCCCGTCTCCAGAACACATCTGCAGCTCCTTTGTGGGTCAAGGCCCGTCAAGCTGCTGCTCAGGCTGCATATTTTGAATGAATATTTTTTGAATGAACGAATAGTCTTTATTTCGGATACATGCCTAAATAAATCTCAGAAGAATAGGCAAACTCGCTTTACAATCAGTATCCGAAAATAATTATGCTAATGCACACAGCTTGTTAATGCCCATCCCATAAAAACCAAGAGTAACCAAGAACATCATTACTAAAATAAAAAATAAAAATAACAATTATTTATGAACTTATAATCCTAAATTATGTTACAGTTAATCAACTAACATGCTAAGCATTTATTATTTTACATTTCAACATTTTCTTGAACCATGACAATGAACGACATAGTTTTAGTTCATCATTAAGGACATTCCACAACTTAACACCCAAAACTGAAACGCATCTATTTTTTAAGTTAGTTCTTACTTTACATGTTTAAAAAATAAACAATCCTCTTAAATTATATTGTCATTTTCTTCATTTAAATAAGTTCTGAATATAACAAGAAGGACATTTGTTCACTACACAAAAAGAATTCCCAATATTTGTGAGCATATAATATCCAAAAATTTTAAAGTGGAGGATGTTACAAATTATTTATTAGTTGGTTCTTGATATCCAGCATTATTAATTATTCTTATGGCTCTTTTCTGAAGTTTGACTTTTGGGCCCAATCTTCATCATCTACTGTCCCGGCTCAGTCATCTTTACCTTCATCGCTATCCTCATTATCTGCATTTCTACCATCATCTGCTCTGCTCTGCTCACACCACTGATATCTCAGCTTCTGCTTCCAAGGGTCAGCCCGATGTCTCAGCCTCTTCTGACCAGCCATCATCACCACCATTGCCATCTTCTCTTGCTGCTGATCCGGACGGGTTTAAGGTCGAAGCGCCTCCATCTCCTGACCTCCACAACGAGGGCGTCCGGGTGGACCCGCCTCCGTCCCTAGAACCATGGTTCCAAGTCTTCCAAACTCCATCGTGATTCCAAATCTTCCGAGCTCCTTCGTGGTTCCAAATCAGTAAATATGTTTATATTTCATTTTATGCTTTATGCATAGAGTGTCAATATCATTACTTTAAAAATCAGTCCTCAATCTAATTAAATGAACACACAAAATTAGGTGCAAAGATGTCTAACTTTCTGTTTGGATTTTCCAGAAAAGGTTGAATTCCTGTTAATGTCAACAGCCTAAAACAATCTGGTCTAAAATAAACATGATGCACGAAGCCACACCTGCAAGGGAGGTCCTGAACATGTCCCATTCACATTCCATGTGCCCATGTTGTTATGATTTGGGGTTGTTTGGTTTTTGGTTAGCGGGTTTTTCCTCTTATGTTTCTCACAGTTTAGGTTTTGAAACATCCTTCTGTTTATTATTTTCCTGGTCATGTTTTAGTCTTCTAGTTCATGTTTTTTCAAGTTGTCATGCTGTTTTGTCAAGCCACTGAGGGTCTCTGCGATGCCTCAGCTTCTGCTCCTGGTCTGAAGGCCTTCCAGGGGTTCAGTGAGAGACTGGTCCTTGTCCTGGTTCCTGAACCCTGCGATGAAGGGTTAGCGGACAAACCGCCACCTGTCCCTGTTCATGAGCGGTTCGAGAAGGAACTTGTCCTCGTCTTGGCCTCTGAACCCAGAGACGAGGGGTTCGAGGAGGAAGCGCCGACGGATCCTGTTTCTGAGAGGTTCAAGGAACAGCTTGTCCTCGTTCTGGCCTCCAAGGGTCCCCCAGACACTTTATCTGCCTCCGAGGGTCCCGTCGGCTCTGTGCCTGACTCCAAGCCTGACTCCAAGCTTGACTCCAAGCCACCGGAGTTCCACCGAGTTCCTGGAGGGTCTTCTATGCTCCATGCTCGACCTACTGATCTGCCGTCCTGAGGGTCCTCTTCTCTGCTTGGCCGACCTCCAGCCCGAGGGTCCTCTACTCTGCTCGCCCGACCTCCAGACCAGTTCCGCCATTGCCGGCCGCCACGGTCTCTACGTCTCTGTCGGCCTCCACGTCTCTGCCACTGGCCGCCAAGGTCTCCACGTCTCTGCCGGTCTCCAGGTCCTCGTCCTCGCCTTCATCGCCACTGCTGGTCTCCATGTCTTCGCCGACGTTCCCGGCCGCCCTGGTTCTTGAACACTGGGTTCTTGATCCCGCCTGAACTTTGTGCCTGTGCGGGGCGACGTCCTGGTCGCCCGTCTGAACTTTGTGCCTGCGCGGGGCGACGGCCTGGTCGCCCGCCTGAACTTTGTGCCTGCTCGGGACGACCTCCTGGTCGCCCACCTGAACTTTGTTTTGGTTTTTGTTTCTGGCCCTCCTGCCGAGGCCCCCTCCGCCTCTTATGTTTCTCACAGTTAAGGCTTTGAACCATGCTTTGGTTTATTATTTTCCAGGTCATGCTTTAGTTTTTGTCTTCCAGTTCACGTTTTGTCAAATTAGGGTTTTTTGATCTGGTTATGCTTTAGTTTGATGTTTTTCTAGTTCTGTTTCTATTAGATTGTATCCTTGAATTTCTGTTTTGCTCCAGTCCCGTTGTGTTCTCTCCTGTCTGTCAATTAACTTTATTCTGGTTCAACTGTACCTAGCATTCAGTCTCGTTTCACCTGGTTGTTGCTCCAAATATACACCTCTGTTCTGTTCATTCCTCACGGAAACATTAAGGATCATACCACGCCTGTCTTGCCAGCCTGTTCATTGTTTTGTTCCTGCCTCCTCTAGTGAGTGAGTTTTTGTTTTTCTAAGATTATATCTTTTACTTACTGTCATGCTGCCTGCTTGTCTGCATTCCAGGGTCCTACACAAACTCTGCCACATGTGCCCATGGTCTGAGCTACTGATCTCCAGGACAGGGCCCTTTGTCAGACATTCCTAGTTGACCCTCAATAGTCCTTTGGGTTTTCTTGGTTTGTCCAGCAGCCATGTCTGTCGCATCAACCAATTATCTCCCAGGTGTTCTGGCGCTCTCTTTACTTAAGTGGGTTAATAATATTATTACTCAATTCTTCATTAACCTTTGGTCGAAAATGGCCAGAAATCCATAAATGAACCACCTTTAGGTTTGTCATATGCACCCAATGCATCGCACCGAAGTCCAACAAAAAATATCAGTTGTAAGCCTTCCCTAGATGCATAAAACAAAGTGGGTGAGACAACCAACTACCACGACCCCGCAACACCACAAAGGTAAAGATCTGGTCCACTGTTCTGCAGGATGAAGGCCTCACTGCTTCACCTGAATTGAAGGTTGCTAAAACGGTCGAAGGGATATTGAACATGCTGGATTGTCTTGGACCGATATCATACCATCTGGGGTGTTCCCTGAGGACAAACAAGCATGTAGCCTGTTGAATGTGACGTATAGCCAATCAGAAAGCAAGGTGACGGAAACACGAAAGGGAATTACTCTGAACTCATGTTTGATCTCAAGAAGGTTTGCGAGATTTCCTGGCTGACATCTGACTGTGAGTGAAATTTGTTCGTGTGTGGTGTGTCGTGCCTGTTGTGCGGTTGGACACCACACCTCTTATACCTATGATTTTTTATTGTCATCTGTGGGGTCTCTCAGGTTCTGAAAATCAGCCAACAATTTTAAAATCCTGCTGTGTGAACCAGGCATTAGTTTGGAACGCACTCTCCAGTGTCCTTTCTTTAAAAAATTGGGACCTTTGTTTGTTCCTTCTTTCTGTCTCTCTGCTCCTTTTGCCATACTGTCTTGACCAAAGTTACTTTTATTACAAGAAGACCAGCTGACATCTTGAACACACCTCCTCCACACCAATTCAACAGCTTCTTTTCTTCTTCAGTTCCACATCCAGCTCCTGAATGTTGAATGTTTCAGTGCAAAATCTGTTTGAAGGAACTGAAAAACTGTTAAAGATATCAAGAAGGAACATGTCTGCCGCAGTCTCTCTAGTGTTACAGTACATGTGACCCTACTAGCAGCACTGTGAATTCAGTCAGATACAGAAACGTATTATTCTAAGAAATATTTTGTTATTATCACACAATTTCACACATCTTTCTATTACCTGAGTTAATCCTTGTCACCATAATCCTGTGATCTGTTTTCACCATTTCCCATGTCATTCCTATGACTCAAGGGCCATGAGCAGATCAGATTTGCTGTTTACCTCTAAGATGAAAAGTGAAAAAACGAAATTCACATGGATTGACAAACGTCTCATTTGTTTTTCATCATTCAGCATTGGCTCAATATCAAAGCAAGAGAAAAAAAAAACTCTTGTCAGGTGTTGCCATCCTTTACAATAAACAGAAAAACATCAGTTTTCTCGTATTTGAATCGAGAAGCTAAATATGATGTTGTATGATCTTGTAATGCATGAAAAGAACAAAGATGGAGAGGGTGACAGACTAAATGTCACTCAGAGGAACGAAGAGGCACAGGTATGATTTGTCCCAACATCCTTTGGATTCACCAAAGCAACAGTCCTGTCAGACTGCAAGTCAACAAGGAGGCATATGTCCCTGCAAAGTCGGGAAGGCAACAAGAAGATAAACAATCTGATGACTCACTCTGACACAAACACACAGAGAACTAACACACACTGACACACATCTAAGACAGTGTGGCACTGTAAGACAATATAGGATTCAGCTCTAACTTAAACAATACTGTAGCATAAGGCACATTAAAAAGCACCAAACCATAATGGTGTCACCTAAGTGAATGGACATACTTGTATTTTGTTATCAACAACAAAAAAAAGTTAGTGCACCTAAATGTTATATCTGGTAGGATCTTGACTACATTTGACCATCCCTTATTTCAAAATCTTACATATAGAGGTAGGACCTGAACTGAATAACTCTACGCTGACCAGTAGTTTGAGGTTTATGTAACCTTTATTCCAGTTGTTAAAACACAAAAAAGAGCATTTTGAATGCCTTCTTTGCATTATGATCATGCTAGATTGACACAAGCATGAATAGCACAAGAGAAAGAGTATGTGTTTTAGCTATTTTTTGGGCTGCAGAACAAGCGACTCGTTCAAAATGCCTTTCACGCAAGAATTGCCACTGGCTGCACCTAAAGTGAAAGGGCTGTGTTTTAAAGATCATGACCTGTCCTTATATTCATGGCTTGCAAATCTGTTTTATAAACTGTTGCTATTATTGTTGTTGCTCTTCCCAATATTGTTTTTTGTTAAAAACGTGTGTTTTTCAACCTTAACAATAGTGTTCACCTCAAAAGAGAGAAAATATTGGTTGCTGCAGATTTAGGTTTAAAGTATTATTTTAATTTAGCCAACATCTGGTCGGGATCTGGGCTGTGGTTAGGGTTCAGGTCTTGGGGGTTGTCTGGTGCTGGGACTGCCGTTTCGGCTCTCTCGGGATCACTTGGATTTCCTTGGATCTCGGTCCCTGGCTTTTGTGCCCAGTCCGTCGGTTGGGGGGGCACCGGGCTCCGGCGAGGGGGTCTTGGCTGGGCAGTGTGCGCCATTGATTGGGATGTAGCTTCACTGTGGTGGAGGGGCTAGCCGGCCGGGCTACTTGGTGTGGCATGGTGTGCCATGTGGGAGTGTGGGTGGCCGGCATGGTGGGGCACCTCTGGGGTTTGGGGGTGGAGTTGGCGGGTTGCCCAGTCCTTGGTGTGCTTCCTTCCTCAAATGCTTCCTTCTGTGCCTCTGGCCCCTGGCTGGGCGCCGTCCTGCGGTCGGGTGGGTGGGTCAGTGGAGCATGTCATGTGCCTCCACTGGGGCAGCTAGTGGGTTGTGCTTGGCCTGGAGCGGTTGGCCTGCCCGGCCCGGTTACCCGGCTTGTACATGTTTACCTCTCATGGATTGGCGGGCTGGGGCTGCTGCCGCTGGCCGGATGGTTGGGCAGGCTCGGTGGTGTGCTACTCTGCTGGCTGTCGTGTCTGGGGGGACATTGGGCTGGAGTTTGTGGGTTCCGGGCCGGGGTCACTTATGTTCGGGCGATGCCGGCACTAGTCTGGGCTAGTCTGCCTGTCTCCACCCCCGGAGGGAAGGGGACCACCTCCTGGGTCCGGGAGCTGGTTGCCCCTATGGGGTATCGGCACCTGGACCTGGGAGTATAGAGTATGTATGGGGAGTGTGAGTGAGTGTACAATGTCCGTTGTTTGTCTTTACGTAGGGTGCGTGACTGTTCAGAGGGGTATGCATGAGAATGGGAATGTGTGGTTGTGACTGTGTGCTTTGGTGTGTGCCGGCTCACTCCTGGTGGCTGCTTGGCGAGGCCTAGACCCCTGGGCTCTGTCGGGCCTCTGCTTGGGGAGGGATGTCCCAGGGTCTCGGGTTTCTGGGTCAATGGCTGGATCTGATTGGGCGTAGATGACTGTCTGCAGTGCCTATGGGCTCGCCGCTGCAGCTCCCTTGGGCTTCTGCAGTGTGGCAGCTGGGTGGTTCCCCTCGGACTCTCCCCTGCTCCTCTCTGGGGGGGGGGGGGGGGGGGGGGGGGGGGGGGGTGTAATCCTGGCAATAGTCCTCCTGGGGTTCCTATGCTCTGGGGGACCTTTTGATGTCTATGGCTCGGATCTCCTCCGTATCTTTCCCAAGTCCAGGGGGGCAGGTCTGTGGCTCCTCGAACTCACTACTGCATATTTTTATGTAGAAACCTTGTATAGACAAGCGCGCTCACACCCAGGCCCACCGGTGCTTAGATTCAGGTGTTAACAGATACACAAATGTTCTTTATTGAGCTGCATTTACCGCTAAATACATCTTTCATTTATAAGTACCGTGCACTTTTTGTTAAAAATGCTGCGAGTGTACCAGCAAGCAGGGTGTTATCTTGTAATCTCTTCATCCTTCTTTCTCTCCTCCATTCTTTTCTCATTCTCTCCCTTTTTCCTTTTTGCCCCACCTTTCTCTCTTTCATGCTTCTTATTTTTTCCTTTTCATTTCTGCATCCGTAACAATTGAAATAATCCCAAAGCATTTCAAATGAAGTTTCTTTTATAAATATCAAGCGGAGCTTTAATACGTTAGGCGTGATGCTCCACTTGTGAAAGTAAATCTGTTGGGCTTTTTCTTGGCACTCAGACAACAATTGTGAGCGCTAACTTGCCGAACAGGACACGGTAAAAAAATAAAAAATAAAAATTGCCAACATTTTTCTTCTGACTGGAAGTAATATTAAAACTTAGGAGTGGCCAAACCAGTGTCATAGTGCTGAAACTGAAGGACAATCTGTGGAGGGAGCAAAATATTAGGTTTATGGACCTTCGAACCTCAAAGACTTAAAACTCATCCCCACAGAGAAGAAAACAAAACAGACTAGAATAACAGAAGAATCCTTTATTGTCCAACAGTGGGGAAATTCAGGTGTATCAGCAGCAATGTAAAAGAAAAACTGAAGCTTTGTGCCCCTAGGATGCAGCAGTCAGTGACTGAAGGAGCTCTCCAGTTCTGAAACAGCTTCAAGTTGTCCAACAATATCATTTTTACTGGAGTCCTTTTGTCTTCCATCACCTGCACTGGGTCATGGGGGGCATCTTAGGACACCGCTGGCCTAATGAGCTTATCTAATCACTTTCTCTTCGCTGTAGATAAGCTGCTGCTCCAACATACTACACCATAGAAGATGGCTGATGACACCATAGAGTCAGATAAGTCTCACTCCAAAAACTCCAGCTTGTCTATTAGAAGGCTGTGGCTGTGTGGTATTAAAAGCACTGGAGAAATCAAAAAACATTATCCACACAGTGTTTCCAGGCTTCTGCGGGTGGGTCAGAGCTTGGTGAAGTAGGTAGATGATGGCCTCATCCAATGCCAGGTTTGTAAGCGAACTGCAGTTGAGCCAATGATGACCTCACCAAAGGATAAAGATGGTTGAGGACCAGCCTCTTGACATTCTTCATTAGATTGAAGGTCAGTGCTATGGGCCTGTAGCTGCTGAGGTCCTTTGGATGTGTGGTCCTAGGCACTGGTACTACACAGGAGGTCACCTGTGGTACCCAGCTTCAGGCACATGTGGAACATGTATCCCATGATGCCACACAGTTGATCTGCGCAGCACCTCAGGAGCCTGGAGCTGATGAAAACCGGACCTGCAGCCTTTCACACCATGACCTTTTGCAGCTTGTTCCTCACCTGAAGTGTTGAAAGGGACATGATGGTGGTGGAGAAGGGGGGCTGTGGGATGGAGTCCTCTGAAATGGAGGGGGTGGGTGATGGGTGATGGTTGACGTGTGAAGTTCTAAGAAGAAAAACAAGCAGGTGTTGAAGATAATGATGGTTGAGTGAGTTTCTGATCAAACCTGATAAAGAACTGGTTCAGATTATTCACCCACCCTATATCTCATACAGCCTGAGAGTTTGGTTTGTGACCTGAAATTTTTTTCAGGCACTTCCAGACCCTACTGATGTTGTTCTGCTGCAGGTGGTCCTCCATCTTCGTCCTGTTTTTCCCATCCCTGATGTTTCTTCTCAGTTCTTTCTGCACAGCTCTTGGCTTCTCCTTGTTTCTTGATCTAAAGGCTCTCTTCTTCTCCTTGAGCAAAGCCTTTATTTCAGGGCTGATCCAGGGCTTGTTATTGAAGAAACACTACCTTCATGGCACAGTAAGGACAGTAAGCCACAAAATGTCATTGCTAAAGAAGCTAATTGTTCACAGAGTACTGTATCTAAGCGTATTTATAGAAAGTTGAGTGGTAGGAAAAAGTGTGGTAATAAAAAGGTGCACCAGCTCCCCCGCGGCCCTGTACAGAAGAAGAACATACTGTCAGTTGTTAATGTATATTTGCTTGGCATTGATCTGCTAAAAAGGGATTTTCTAACCAAATAATAGCAGCAAAGAAATATAGATTTCATCAGAAAAAGTTTAACTTGCATTTGAAAAGAAATTTGAGCACTTCCTACCATACAAAACCAGCAGGAGCAAAAAGAGATGATAGGAGATGACAAACCATCACTCCTATTTTCCCCTTTTCTGTTTTAGTGAATACAGTGTGTAACTACTCTGCCAGGTAATGTGTACAGATACACCTTTCCACAATATCTTGCAAAAATCACTTTCCTCTCCCTTCTGAGTGGACATATACGGTAAAAAAATGATGTCCAATTGGAAGGGAAAAACCTTTGTTGTAATCTTTTCTGAAAAAAGGTGTTTTACT
Source organism: Crenichthys baileyi (assembly GCA_036173005.1). Taxonomy (NCBI): domain Eukaryota; kingdom Metazoa; phylum Chordata; class Actinopteri; order Cyprinodontiformes; family Goodeidae; genus Crenichthys; species Crenichthys baileyi. The sequence goes on along the minus strand of JAHHUM010002963.1, from coordinate 145,152 downwards.
GTAAATGAGTAAATGAGCCACAAGAAATCCTCAACAAAGAGTGGGAGACCTTTTACCACCCTGTTTTGTCACAGCTTAGGAGCTTTTATAGGTTTTCATTTAAATGTATTAATATTCTGTATGTTGTTTATGTGTGTTGGGGAGCTGTATCTGGCAGAAAGACCCAGCTGCTGTGAGGCTAGATATTCAAAGTGCTGCCTTCGGCCTCGAGGCTGTAGAGCACGCTGTATAACTTGAACAAAAGGAAGAAAAATATTAAAACAGGAACTCTAATCTTCTTCGTCTTTCATCTGTTTTCATCTAACCCTATCTTCTACATCTTCTTCTCTCACACCTACTACCTTCATGTCCTCTTTCATTCTATCTTGTGTTTGGTCTTCCTCTTGGCTTCCTGCCATGGAAGTTCAGGCCTCAGCATCCTTATACCGGTGTACTCACCATTCCTCCTGCGCAATAATATGCTTAAATTATTCAATATGTAAATAAATGACTTTCAGTCTTTCAAATCAAGCCCTGTGAGTACCAACTCAATATGGCGGTGGTATTAGGACAATAGATAAAAGAGAAATTTGAGCACTGGCATTCTCAAAACAGCAAACACTGCCGACAACTTCTCTTTAAAGCATAGGAATTTATTAACAGAAACAATTCAACTCTAAGGGCTGCACGGTGGCGCAGTTCGTAGCACTGTTGCCTTGCAGCAAGTAGGTCCTGGGTTGGATTACCGGCCGGGAGTCTTTCTGCATGGAGTTTGCATGTTCTCCCCGTGCATGCGTGGGTTCTCACCGGGTACTCTGGCTTCCTCCCACAGTCCAAAGACATGCCTGTTAGGTTAACCGCTCTCTCTAAATTGCCCTTAGGTGTATGAATGCGTGTGTGCATGGTTGTTTGTGTGTTGCCCTGCGATGGACTGGCGACCTGTCCAGGGTGTACCCCGCCTCTCACCCATAGACTGCTGGAGATAGGCACCAGCTTCCCCGAGACCCACTATGGAATAAGCAGTAGAAAATGACTGACTGACTGAATTCAACTCCAAATTAAACATATTTCAATCAATAACTCTAAATAGGCTAGGTAACTAAAACTACCAAGCAATATGATGGAATAAAGACAACTAGTAAACAATGTACAAATAAAGGGAACCAACAAAAATAATGAGGCAATAATATCAAAGTTCAGTGTGGATATTTATGTTTGAGGACCAAGCTTTATTTTGGAGGAATTTGGAAATAAGGTCAATTTGTTCTAAAATTAATTAGGGAACAATTGGTATGTGTTCAAACAGCCAGTCACAATGCAAATCAGAAGGGTAAGTAAAACATTATTTTGGCAAAATATTATTTTAAAGAATGATTTGCTGAATTAGAAATCAATAACCTTTTTAACAATTGATTCTGAATGTTGTTTAAATGAGCCCGTCACGTGGAGTAATGGACTGCTAAAATGGCAGAGAGGAATGTCTGTGGACTCTCACAAGATAGCGACGAGCCAGATGTAAATATTTGACCTTCCCGGATCTAGCATTAGCAGTTAGTGGTTTAAGCTAACAAAGAAAAATAGCTTATTAGTTAATATTGCTAATAGCTTATTAGCAACCCTTTTTGTCATGATTCTCCTGTGATTAGATATTTCTGTTACTTTCCTGGATTTCTCTGTGTTCCCAGTCTTCTGTGTTAATTAGCCTCTCTCCTCCAGTTGCTCTGCGTTGTCCCTGCCACCAGCTGCTTCACATCTGATTAGCTCTCGTAGTAGATTGGTCATTTCTCCACCCTGCCTCTGGTTTATAACTCTGTTTTCATTGCTCACCACTGGATCCTCCGGTTTACTATCTGCTCTATGTCCATTGCCTCAATTTTTTCCCTGAATGTTTTCATCATTAAAACGTTTCTACTCACCATGTGGCTCCTACGCTCTTGTCTGTTCATTGGTCCAGCACAAAACCAGCATAATATGCCACTTTTAGTTTCACATGTGCTTTAAATGCCATTTGAACAAATGTTAATGCGTATATGATCACCAGTGGTCCGTTATGGCCAATCTGTGTTTAAACCTCTCATTAAAATAAGGTTTGCATAAACTTTAAAAAACAACACAGAACAAATAGGCCATTGCGTCAAGGCTTAGAGGCCTGCTTGCATTAGCTCACCTGGTAGCCTTTTACCACCACAAACAAGAACAAAACACCATGAAACAATATTTAGGTTGTTTTATCCTTAACTAATTTTCTCTGCCCAGACACTACCTCTTACGTGAACCATTCTGATGAACAGATATGAAGAAGGTCCAAAGGGTGTTGTGTTGCATGGCAAAGGCGATGAACAAAGAAAACAGTTCTCGGTAGCAGTTGGCAGGTAGCTTTTGTTCCCCACACTGGTACGCAGGAAACACAACGAGATTAAAGACCTTGTCTCTTCTGGGGGAACCTCTGGTTCATATTGATTTTTCTGCAGAAGCTTAGAAAGAAAGGTTAAGGCAGCTTCTCTTAATTACTGCTGTTACTGCTCTGTGCTCGATACATGAACCCCAGGTCATAACTTAGTTTTTGCAATTCTTCAAAATAGAGTTTCAAAGACATTCAGGTTCTTCCACGCTCTCCGACCAGCTGGGCTGCCACGGGTATTAAGAAAGAGGTGTGGCTGGGATAAGTGTTTTGTTTGTGGCTCCAGGACATCATGGGGGATTCCAGCTGTGGCTCCTCCTTCATGGGCTGTACGAAATGCATGTTGATGCTGTCAGGACTACAAGCATGTCTTGAAGACATAACAAGTTGGATGACTTTAAATTTTCTGCTTCTAAATTCAGACAAGACTGAAGTTGTTGTCTTTGGACCGGAGTCTTTAAAAAAGAAACTGCTTAGTGAATCACCTAACCTGGATGGCATTAAATTGACCTCCGATAAAAAAGTAAAAAACCTTGGTGTTATTTTTGACTAGGACATGTCATTTAAATCCCATATTAAACAGGTTTCTAGGATTTCCTTCTTTCATCTCCGGAACATTGCCAAAATTAGAAATATCCTATCCAGGACTGATGCTGAAAAACTAGTCCATGCATTTGTTACTTCAAGGCTGGACTATTGTAATTCTTTACTCTCAGGATGTCCACAAAATGCAGTTAAAAGCCTTCAGCTGATTCAAAATGCTGCAGCAAGAGCTCTGATGAAAATTAAAAAGAGAAAGAATATTTCTCCTATTTTAGCTTCCCTTCATTGGCTCCCTGTTAAATCCAGAATAGAATTTAAAATTTTCCTCCTCACATATAAAGCCCTTAATGATTTAGCTCCATCATACATCAGAGATCTGATTGTTCCATATGTTCCTAACAGAGCACTTCGTTCTCAGACTGCAGGTTTACTGGTGGTTCCTAGAGTCTCTAGAAGTAGAATGGGAGGCAGATCCTTTAGTTATCAGGCTCCTCTCCTGTGGAACCAGCTCCCAGTTTTAGTCCGTTAGGCGGACACCGTGTCTACTTTTAAGGCTAGGCTTAAAACTTTCCTTTTTGATAAAGCTTATAGTTAGAGTGGCTTAGGTTATCCTGAGCTATCTCTGTAGTTATGCTGCTATAGGTTTAGGCTGCTGGAGGACATAATAACCACTTTCACCCTCTTCGCTACATTCTCACACTACTCTCCAATTTTGCATTATTTGCTGTTATTTCAGCTTTTAACTTTGTTCTCTCTTTTCTCTTCCTAGAAGCTACACCTGGCCTGACTCTGTGTCTACCTGTGGCACCTTTCTGGAGGGGGCATCGTCCGAGCTTCTGCTGGCAACAACTTAATGCTCACCCTCTACCGATGAGCCACATGGCCCTGTCTTTTAGTGTTTAACCCTTTCTCTCTCCTAGACATGGCGATTGACTGAGCTTTTACTGTAACTAATTATATGTGCTCTCTTTCAGACTCTAACCTTGAAAACTGGCTCAGATTTTATCTATTCTTTCTTTCTAGGTGAAACGACTAAAGGAGCTACATCCATTAACATTTACTTTTCCTTCCCATAGAAAGTACTCCTGGATCAGTGCTTCTTTGTTCTCTTTGTGTCTCTGCTCTGTTCTCTCTAACCCCCAGTCGGTCGTGGCAGATGGTCGCTCACACTGAGCCTGGTTCTGCTGAAGGTTTCTTCCTGCTAAAAGAGAGTTTTTCCTCTCCACTGTCACTACATGCATGCTCAGTATGAGGGATTGCTGGAAAGTCAACGCCAGTGACTGTCCACTGTCTCTACATGCTCATCCGGGAGGAGGGAATGCTGCAAGTCTCTGACTGGATGCAATCTGCTGGGTTTCCTTAGACAGAAAAACTTTTTATCCAATTTGAATAAATAACCTGACTTTTGTGAAGTGCCTTGAAACAACAAGTGTTGTGAATTGGTGCTATATAAATAAAACTGAATTGAAATTTAATTGATACTCACCCAGGGATCCAGAGTTCCCAACTGACTCTTTGTTGTGCTCAGTTCAGTCCATTTTTCACCCCATGGCTAGGGCACAACACCCCTCTTTACCTGTCCAAACCGTCTCAGTCTGGCCTTTCTGGCTTTATCTCTAACATTAACATCTAACATGAACTGTCCGTCTGATGTACTCATTACTGATCCTATCTATCTTCGTCACTCCGACAGAGAACCTCAGCATCTTAGCATCTGCTACTTAAAGCTTTCCAACATCTAACTTAATTCCTGACCTTTGATTGATCTGTATTTGGCTCCATTCATCTTTCCATTTTTTTTAAATTGCCCTGTTCCTGCTGAACAAATGCTTTCCCACAGCATGACGCTGCCACCACCTGTGTTTAGCATGTCTTATTTTTCTGCCCCAGATAGAGTTTTGCACATAGGCCAAAAGTTCAATTTTTGTCTCAAATGACCAGTGCGCCTTCCTCCTCGTGTTTGCAGAGTGGCTGAATACAAAAACTTAACACTGATTTGGGTTTTTATTTGTACAATCTTCCAAAAAACAATTTATATTTTTCCAACTACTTCACAAATATAGTCTACTTGATGTTGGTTTGTTCCATACATTTGCAATAAAATACACTAAAGTTTGGAGCTGTAACTTGACAAAATGGGGTGTGGATTACAATGCAAGGCTGTATATGCAGTCTGCGACAGCACTTTGGTGGGTGTTGTTAAAATAACATCCTCATGAATGACCCAGAGTTCTACAGCAGAGAGTTAAACTTCCTCTTTAACTATTTACTTCTAATTACTGAATCAGGTCTTCAACATAACAGAAAGGTGGACTCTCTCTTGCATTAGGGATTGCATATACTGGAAGAAAAGCTGCTGCTTTCTTCATTTTAAGTGGTTTTCTCTTAAGATTCTTACCAGCACAGCAGTATCGGTTCTACTGCAGCTCATTAATTAATTCTTAATAACCAACTCTGGTAATCTGTTATTAGAAGAAACTCAGCACAGCCTTACAGTGAGCATATGATAAATATAAACAACATGTGAATGAAGTCAGCGCAGTGCTACAGCTGCGCCACTCCATGTTCGCCCTGCATTATTGTGAGGCTGTTTGATGTTGCCACAGAACCACAGAGTTCACAGAGGGCAAAAGTTGAATCAGCTGGATGACTCCGCAAAACATACAGTCAACCTCTTACTGTCAGTGTAGGCTTTGTTGACCACAATATTTAAACAGATTGTGTCATGGATTTCAATTCTTAGTGATTGTTTTTTAGCTTAAATCTGATACCACACTGTTCCCTATCTTGCAGAGTATGTTACCCTTTTAAAAAACATGTGAAGTAGGTTTAAATGTGAGAAAATGAAAAAAGATTCTGCAGAATAACATGTCCTCTCACGTCCTTGAAGTAGGTCTGTAACGTTACATGTGGTCTTGGTTTGAAGAGTTTATCTGTATTGAGATCAAGGGTGTGGAAATTGTAGACTTTAACTGCGTTAGGATGGGGTATGTTCATTTTGCCTTGATATCACAGACTCATTGCATTTTGTTCCATATTTAACTATTACTTTACAGTCTGAGAATATAGAATATTAAAATTAAAATATTAAGTATAGATGCCATGTGAGTGCTATGTGAGTGCCCTTGAGTGGTTAGATAATTATTAGCTAAATAAATTAATTAAAAAATAAGTAGTCACTGAGATTAAGTACTGTAATATTTGGGCAATTACAGGGACAATTGAGTAGCATTGCTGTAAATATTATAGCTGTGGCACACATGTGGTTTACATTTACCAAAAAAATCCAGAGCAGCCTGGCATAGCTTGTGATGAAATTAAATGCAACGTAGATATGGAAAAGTATTATGGTGTTAAAGATAAGATTAGGGTAGAGAATTAACTACTCTTAGTCTGAAGCAGTGGTTCTCCGCTGGAAAAAGATGGACTGCTTCATCCTGGTGTGGAAGTCTTTGCCTAAAGCAGTATCTTGGTGTTTTGCTCATCAGTGATGGTAGGATAGAGCAGGAGATGGGTGAATCGCTCAGGACCTCGTCTGCATTAATTTAGGTGCTACTTCTGTCTGTTGGGAAAAAAAAACTGATTCAAAAATCTTTACCAAGTGTTATCGAGTTACCTATCAATATATTTCCGCCCCTTACATTTGTTCATAAGATATAGATCATGACTGAAAGAGCAAGATCCTGGATACAAGCAGCTGAAATGAACTTCTTTCATTAGGTGGTTTGATTCATCCTTAGAGATAGGGTCTGTCATCCAAGGGGGGAACTCAAAGTGGATCCACTGTTTCCCCACATAGAAAGGAGTCAGTTTTGATGGTTCGGGCAATCAATACCTCCTTTGCGCCTCTGTTCGATTTTTCACACATCTTCCACCGGGAAGACTCCCGTCCGCAGACCCAGAACTTTTTTTAGGGACTATATATCTATTCAGATCTGGGAAATCCTTTGGATCCCTCAGAATGAGTTAGAGAATTTGAGTTTCTCTACAGGACCTTCTGCCACCCGAGCTTTGAAAAGTGGATGGATGGATGGATGGATGGATGTTAAATTTTTTAGCGTAAAGTTATTGTTTTATTATTGTCACTATATATATATGCAAAAGATCAGCAAGAGGAACTATGTTTTCAGACTGATTAGAGAATATAGGCTACCTCAGCCAATAAAGCTTAATTAGTACATTGAAAAGAATTAGTATTTTACTAAATACTTTCTTACTAAGCAGCCAAGAAGGGTGAGTCATGGTGCGATAATGTGTTTGCATTGTGAGTGAGACTGATTTAACGGCAGGCTTAAATCATAGATTGTGTTGTAATTGTTTTGAGCATGATGGGAGGGGGTTTGAGGAGCGCTCGTGCGTGTCTCTTAGAGTGCACTCCCTCCCTGTACTATGATTGGACTAATCCATTATTGATGATGTCCTGATGAGATCAATCAAGCCAGAGTTTTTTTTTTTTTTTTCATTTTTTGGCTGCTGACACTGATAATGCCGTTATAACCCACTAATAGCCCCTGTCATGAATATTTAAATCACAAGGAACACACACTCCATATTCATGACTTCTCTGTTTTTGTCTTGGCTTTTTCTTTTTACCTCCGTCTAGAGTCTGCTCCCTCCTCTTCAAAAACATACATCCTCACTGTATACTGTATTTTTTAAAGCCATTACTGTCATCCCCTTATTTACTGTGAATCTAATCCCTATTAGACAGGGGATCATACCTTCAGAATATGTCAGATCTCTCTGTTTATCCTCCTGTGCACCTCAGTTCAGCGTGACCAGAAGTCCACAGAGAACCAAACCACATCTCTGCTGCCTCGTCGTCTTCTCTGTTCCGCTGCCACATTGTTTTTTTATTTACCTCAGAGACAAATGCCATATTTATTCATGAATCCCCACAAAATGCTGGTAAAATAAACATTTGTTTCCTCCTAATGAAAAACATGTTCCCGAAATGAGTTGTTTTGTTTCATGCTCGACCCCAAACAAGTTTGCTCTCGATAAAACAAATAAGTATGATAATAAAAAGGCAATAATGCAATTGCTCACAGTGTAAATGCATTTGTTCCAGCAACTATCCTGTGGAGGCAAGCATATCAGTAATAATTCATAAACAAAAGAGCTAACTGTGTTCATAATTCATAAGAGGAGAAACATATACACCCCAGTCTACGCGGTGGCTTTTGTGAGACTAACTTGCCGCTAAACAGAAGCCGTTGACAAAGCTGTCCTACACTGAGGTTTAAAAAGTTGCATCTGACACTTTTATTCATCATTTTCTTAATCAGACTACAAGATGTACAAACTGATTACAAAAACTGCCTATATATAGCATTATTCAGGAAAATATCTTCCTATTTCTGTAATTTGAGGCAACAGAATTAAGGGTTATTTTGTTATATATATTTAGTACTAGTATTTTTTGGGGGGGCAAATTTAAGGCATCTTTCACAAGTTCATTCCTTTGTGCGCTGAGTAGCATGAATGTTTTAGTCTTTAAATTGAAGAAGATAAATGCAGTCTACGCTAGGGAGAGGCCTCTGGTGCTCACACAGCCAAGGCTAGGAAGTGCTGTGTGGGAATATTCTCACACTATTAAAATATAATGACTAGAGAAATACAAAACATGGCTTCTTTTACGTTTTGATTGAAATTCAAAGCAGGTTAATTCAGATCTATTGGGAGGTTTTTGGTAATTACATCTTCTGAGATCAACTTTGTCTTAAGGTTTAAAAAATGACCCCATTGAGTCACACAATTGTGAAATCCTCAAGATGTCACGGGTGTCTCGGTTTTCTGTAAACACATTAAGTGCATTATATGTTATGAAAGTATGGCTCAATGCTTTATTGTGGCTGACACAAAACAAATTTGGTCATGTCTTAGGCATTTATGGACACATTTTACCTTCAGCTGTAAGTGTTGTAGTAATTATTAATGCCCATCCTTTCTGTAAGGTGTTTGTGTCATTTTATTTGACCTTTTAACAGCCTTGGAGGTGAGATATGGGAATATTCCATGACCTAGCTCAAGTCTTCATTCTCCTTTTCTATAATATTCCTTAATTCCTTAATTATTATTATATTTTTATGTATCAAATTTTACTTACATAGACTTACACTATGACTGTGTAGAAGAATACTTTCGCTCCACATCCTAAGTAAAATCTTCTTACCACTAACTTCTGTTAACTAGCAAAAAGGTCAGTAACTACATAAAATGTGCCTGTAGTAAACATTTCTGTGGTTCTATTTCTGCATATTTGTTCATTTCCTTATTTAAATCAGGTTGTATGTGCATGCATCAGTAAAACATCTCATGTTTTACTGACGCATATTACCTGAAACCAGCTGGGCCAGTCTGCAGCATATTCGTTGAACTAAAGATAAAATTTAAGCAAATAACATTTATTTCTATAATATAAGATCAAGCAGTATTTTATATTATGAATGTCTAAAGTGAATTTTTATAGAAATTATATAATACAATTCTGCAGAAGCATATGTTAAATCTCTTACATCTGGATTTTGACGTTGACTGTGCGACCTTGGATGATGTCACATCAGTTATGTGGGATTTTTGGTGATAGGCTTTCCAGGTAATGTATTGACACCCTCAGCTTTGCTATATGCTTTTTAAGGCAAGAATGAAATGCTATTCACTTATTCGGTCCAAAATGACCTGATGTCCCAACATACCTGAACTCCCACCATAACAATTACTTCATCAGCTTCAGTAACAATTGACTTCACACTTGACTTCTGTCTCTGTTTTTTTTTCTTATTGTCATGCAAAACTTTAATTTCAGTGTATGTTGTTTATTAATTTATAATATTATTTTCATCACTGTTGTTGTTTCCCTGGTTTCAATTTTTTCTTCTCTGGGATGTCCAAATAGCTAAATGAACCTGGTACAACCTGCCAAGCCTTTGATTTAATTAAGTCAGTTGTGCAACAGGATAAATATGTGGATAGAATAAAAATCTTTAGTTTGATTATAATTTGTTCATAGACACAAGAACAATGGGTATTGTAGTATTTAAATCTACATCCCATATCAGAAATATTCTAGTGGCTAGTAAGTTGGAATAATTATTACTAGGAGTAGAAATATATAAATAAATGTTCTTTGTGTTTGAGTTAAATTTATCTTCTGTTTTGATTTGTTGTTTTTTTTCATAAAAATCTTCTTAAAGGGGGCGCTGCGTGGCTCAGTTGGTAGAGCAGGTGCACCATGTGCCGAGGCTGTAGTCTGTAACGCAGTGGTCCAGGGTCCGATTCCCAATCTGCTGCATGTCTTCCCCTTCTCTCTCCTCCCTCTTCCCTGTCAAAGGTCTCTAGAGCCAAGAAATCTTAAATTCTGTAATGTTTCTCTGAACAATTTTCAAGCAGTTCCACTGTGAGATGCACCAATTAATCGGACAGAAATTTAAATCAGATAATATTTCCTTGATCGGCTCTAATCTGCGATCAGCAGGAAAAAAAAAATATTTTGGATTATTTTCCACTTTATTAAATGCATTAAAACAAAGAACTTCCACCATTTTCAGTCTATAAACACATCGACCAACAGCACGGTGCAAACCGTTGGTGCACGGTTTTTTGAGGTAAAAAAATCTGATTAAAATGAGCAACAATACTCTGATCTTTTACCTTAATCTATTTTCACCTACTTCCTCTATCCTAGAACCTGCAGCACATTTCTTTTACATATTTTAGAAAAAAATCATATTTAGTCATGTCTGCATGACACCAGAAATATTGGACTGGAAAGACTAGATTAGTACATATCTAATTACAGCGGTAATGCAAGTCAGCCTCAGAATTTTGTGGTAAGTTGAAGCAAAGTAAGGAAGAAACACTCTCCTGAAGGGAAAGAAATCAGGAGAAAATTTTAGCGATGTCAACGGCTGCTTGAGTGTGCAGGACTAAACCCCCTAATGCCTGCCGTGTCTGTGCTGTTTGCTTGTGTTTGGTAAACTTACAGTAAGTGTGTGCCCTACACTGACTCTCATGAGCAGTGGGGGAAGGACCTAAAGATACAGTATCCTTGACAGAGCTGTCTAGACCTCTGTGGATTGTAAGGCACAATACAAGTGGCTTTCATTCACACACTGAAACTTCCTCCGTGCCTTTATTACTCTCGCTGTGTGTGGTAAGCTGCGCAGACCGCCTCAGGCCCTGACTGTTTATGGTCAGCCAGAGAGGTCTGATGGAAGGGTAGATGGATGAGAGGCATTAAATTACATGCTGACTGACCATAGAGGTGGACAGTGATGCCGCAGGGCCAAGCACTGTCTCTATTTCGAAGTCCATCTTTCTTCCCCTGCTGCTCCGTTCACCACTTTTATTTAAATTCAAATTCTCTCGCAACAACATTTTTTTTATCTTAGTTATTTAAAACAACTTTCAGATGCCGACTGTGCAAAGTGTTTACATTAAAAAAGCTTAACTTTACAGTTTCTGTCTGTGGTTAGATGGCAAAACTCAGTGAAGAATTTTACTGAAATGTCTGTAATAGTAATGAAAGTGGTCATACCTCTGAGGTCTTTAGAAAGCAGCGATTCTTAATAGGAAGACGACAGCACGGCAGGGGTACCACTAAGAAACCTTTTTGTTTTATTACTTGACTTTTTTCTCTTTTATTAAACAGAATATGAGATGCTTTTGTTTGTGCAATTTTTGTTTGAGTTTTCCACAGTATTTCTGTGAATGTAGATTCAAAATAAATATCAAAATACAGCATAATATAGTTGGAATGTGGATTGTTTGGAATTAATTAGCTTGATTTGAACTGAAAGTAGATATAAACTGAACCTTTTAGTAAAGTGCCGTCAAATTATATTATTTGGTAAACTGCTGCTATAATACATTATTTCAACTGATCTAAATATAGGAAGAAAAGCAACATTCTTTAATATTTTACCTGAATTTTATTAAAAACAAATAGAACAAAACTAATGAAACGAAGGCTGGTCTGTGAAGGATTATATATTTTTCCTTTTTTGTATTTTTAGTATAATCAATATAATCAAATATGTATTCCGCACTTTTGTATTTTGTTGTCTCAGTGTCTGCAAAAATACACAGCTAACATAACATGCAAACACACTCTCTCGCACCATCAAACCTTACACCTGATAGGCCAGAGGGGGTTCCATTAGCCCCCACCACCTGCTGTGAAACACCCACTCCTTTCTTTTTCCTCCACAGACACACACACACACACACACACACACACACACACACACACACACACACACACACACACACGCACAGACAACTGAGTGCACTTGAATGCAGAAACTTAGTGCCCTCACTAACAAACTATTGCTTCCTTTCTTTGTAAAAAAGAAAGCAGTGAATATTCTCCAGGTTTGTAGTTTCTGTTTTATACGCACAAGAAAATCAACTGATTACATGTACAAGCAGCGGTTTAAAAAATATACTGTAGCAAATGAATTATTTATGCTGCCCAGAAAAAGAAGAAGAAAAAACATGTAACCACATCAAGGAAGTGTGCTTGACAAGTAAAAAAGTTCAGATTTAGGAAAAGAAAGGCAATAGAGTTTTTCCTGATCAACAGATCTTTTCAGTGTTGATATACTGATGCATCAACCTGCAAGAGTTTTAAAATATTGTATCTGATCTTAATACTGCATTTTACGTTGGGAACGTAAAAAACTACAATTTTTCTAAATGCAAGAAATTATCATGAGACTTTTAATTTGACGATGTTCACTATAAATGGAAAGTCATATATTACATTCAAATTATTTATATATATATATATATCTATATATATATAGATATAGATATATTTGTAAAATGTCTAAAAACATCACCACATGCCATTTCATTCCTTTAATTACTATCAAGCATTTCTTCCCTGCTTTTCTGGTCCTCCTTCTATTTTGGGTTTTTCTCATCCCATGTATCCCTCCTTCATTCCCCCCCTCTGCTCCATCTCCAGCTCTCCCATGCCCCTCCTGAGCTCAGTAGCCGTGGCGAAGACAGCACGATGCGCTGCAATTACTCTAATTGGTTGTGACTTCTTCATTTACATGACAAGTGCATAGTGGTCCTGGGAACCAACGGCCTGCACTCTGCACCCTTCCGCAGCGCTGGTCAGCCCCTTCCTGAGGTCCTTTCCCGGGGGCAGTGGGTGGGGAGGAGGTGGGTCACTGTGAGAAGGGGTGGTGGAAGACAAAAGGAGTGGTGTTTGGGTGTGATAGGACGTTAGATGGTCCAAGGATCCCTTGGTGTGTCCTAGAAGCAGGTAGTCCCAGACTCGTGAGAGTGGGTGGTGTTAAAGGGGAGTCGGAAGAGGGATTTAGAGGGTTTTCAGCAAAGGAGTGGACATGCACGAGACACAGGTGAAAGACACTGGTTCAAGAATCAACATTGTTCTCAGACAAATGACCACAGAAGTCTCCATGTGGTCTCTGAGCCAGTTTGCATTGAAAGTGACACATTTCGGGGGTTTAAGGGTGGTGGGAGTTTGGATGGGCGCTCCCGAACAATATTGTCTGCTTCTCAACATTCCTGTTGCTCATCGTCACAGCGACACTGCGACTGCGGCCTCCACCCATAACTAGGCGCTGATCTCAAACAGTAAAACCACTCATTAGCGTGGCTGCTGTGCGTGCATACATGTGCATGAAAGTGTGTGTGTGTGTGAGAAAGAGAGAGTGTGTGTGTGTTCTGCACTGTTAGTTTAAGCATTGAGTGTACTCAGCTGAGCTATTGTTATGGTAATTCAGGAGTTAGGTATTCATTCAGTGGGCGGCTCTAATGTTTGCTTTGCGGATAAAAAGGGGGTTTTATTACAAGCTGAAGTTCACTTGTCAAGACTAATCTCATTTAAACAGCTATTCTGCAGGGCAGAGAGGGTGAGAGGCTGCGGACACATACTTCTCATTACTAAACAGGCTGTTAGTACAGGGCATGGTGCCGTTTGTAAATATGAAGCATGTGAAAATAGCTTTACAGGCTGAGGGCAAACACATCTACCCTGTGGTTCTGAGTTTTTGCTTCTTTACATCTATCTTAAAAGAAGAGTCAAGTGCCCCAGTGTTTCAGAAAGTGGTTAGGAGATAGACTCAAACAGTTTCTGGAATTATAATGATTGGAAACTATAGCTTGAGCATTAATGTAGCTGTATTTATGACCATGAACTCATCCAATAGACTCTTCTGAAAGATGAAACATAGAGGTTTTATATTTAAAAGATTAAAATAAAATCTCACTTTATTTGTAAAACCCAATAAATTTGTGGGGAGCGAGGACTTTACAGTGTCTTTAAACTTTAACACATTTTTGTCAGGTTAAAACAACCAACTTCAATGTATTTTATTGGGATTTTATGTGATGTTGAAACATAAAGTAATGCAAAGTAATTGGGTAAACAACACTCACTCCACAAATACGGCCTTTCTAAAAAAGCAGCAACAAGAAAACCTTTGTTTGAAGAGAGCCACAAGAAGTCCTGTTTCTGTTTACCACAAGCAATGTAGTGGACACAGCAAACATGTGGAAGAAGTCGCCCTGGTCTGATGGGATGAAAGTTGACATTTTTGGCCTACGTGCAAAACTACCACTGCCCAAGACTGTCTATGCACCATGAGCATCATGCTGTGTGGATGCTTTTCGTCATCAGCGACATGGAAGATGTTCAAAGCTAATGAGAAAATTGAGCTAAATACAAAGCAATCCTATAAAAAACTTGTAGAAAGCTGCAATGAACTGGGATAGAGATGAACAGGACAAGATAAAGACTCTAAACACACAGCCAGAGCTACAATGAGGTGATTTACAGCTGTACTTGCATCCAAAAGTATTATTTTACAATTATGTACTACTTTGTTTTGGTCTATCCCATAAAATCCCAGTTTTTGTGAAGTTTGAGGATGTAATGTAGCATACTGTAAAAAAGTTCACATTATGCTTATACCCCATGATTAATACATAAGTATTAATCACGGGGTATTAATACTTTTGCAAGGCGCTGAATATTTTGTTTAGCCAAATTTTTTTCTGGTAAGTAATGTATTAGTTATGTAATGTAAAGTAAGATATAACTTTTTCTACGGAAAGTAATGCCTTAATTTTGTTTGGGAAAAAAGAAATGATCAAGTAAAGGAAAAGTACTCATGGTCTACATATGCAAGAAGGGTTAAAAATATATTAAAAACAGAGCACCATAAAATATAAAGCTCTGTTTTGGTCATTTTTGCATTAGCCTAGATTTCCAAAGAAATAACTGGCAACATTTTTCATAAGACTGCGATGGACTGGCGACCTGTCCAGGGTGAACCCCGCCTCCCACCCACAGACTGCTGGAGATAGGCACCAGCTTCCCCGCGACCCACTATGGAAGAAGCAGTAGAAAATGACTGACTGACTGACTTTTCATAAGAATAGCTCTGAGCTCTAGGTCCAAAACTGCAATTTGTGAATTTCCACCCAGCCCTAATTTCCATCAACAACTGAAGTAAGTAAGAGTTCTTTTATAAATCAATCCTGCTTTTTTAGTAAGATAAGGTGAAAGTGTTTCCATTCTCTTAGTGATGCAATTTTAATCCAAATAATGAGCAGATACACTTACTGAGGTCATTCATGACCTGTGGTGACCCCTGTAGGGACCCCTTGACCTCTGAGAGAGAAAACAAAGCAGATCTCCCTTCAGGGATCAGACAGAGCATGTCTCTGACTAAACAGTGTGTTTCTCTGACGGTTGTATTTACTTTCAAACCAATGAGTTTAGCTGGACACAGGGGAAATGAAGCTGACATGAAATGAAGAATAAGGAGTCAAAGAGGGAGGCGGGGAGACAAAATGCACGATTTACCCAGAGAAAGGGACGGAGACGGAGTGATGAGTGTGAAGTATTGCTACCTTTGTGAGAGAAAGTGATATTTAGTGAACGATTTCACTGCACCTCCCCTTCAGATGAATATCTAATTAGACTTTTTTTCAATATACATTCTCAGAATCCAATTAGTCCACACAAAAACGGAACATTGATCTCCCAAGGTGACAATAGATTAAAATAGATAAGCAATTTCAATGGCTCCTTTAAAATATGCTTCATTTTACCTTTTTCTTATTATTTTGTCACTGTCCAATCAAGCTTTTAAATTCCAACCAAAAAGAGGAAAAAAATCTCTATTTTCACCATGAATCGGTGGATCAGTTCATGGTGACGATATTTGCTTTGTTTAAATTTTTAGGATTAAGCCAAACACTTTCATCACCACAAGGATGTCGGCATTATTTTGACTCGGTGTTAACAATTATAACATTACAGCAAAACCATGTTGGGACAAATTGTGATGAAACCCTAAAAAACCAATTGAGCAACAGATACCAGATCAGACAAGGGTTCATTGTTGCTCAAAACATGCCAATGGTGTGTGGGACAATATCTGACTTTGATATTGTAGAGGGTTGTAAAAGTTATTTTGTTATTTGCATGTAAAAAAAAATATCGATAAAGTTTTTTATATTGATAATATATTTATTAATTTAGTTAGAAAATTGCAAAGAAATATCTAATTGCACTGAATGTTATGATAAAAAATTAATGAGTGCTATCTATTACGTTCACTCATTTGTTAGTGGTGTTAGTATATGGACAGCATGGGGGCAGACTGATCACTGCGTGAGTCGGGCATGAGATGAGTAGAAACTTTCTTCATTGAATTGTCAGGGTAGGATAAGTAGATGAACTACAAAGCCAGAACATGGAGTCAAAACGTGGAGCAGAAATAAAGGAAACAAGACATGTTACAAACAGAGGTAAGTTGGCAGAACATTCTAAGGAGCACTAGCGAAAAGACAATGACGGAAGCCTGTAGCTAATCTCTGGGGAAGTTGGAAACATAAACAGGAGAGGAGTAGGTCAGAAAGAATGTTATAAGCTGGGGACACAGGGAATGCATGGAAGAAGGCTGAGGGAGATGGCTAATGTAGACAGCGAAGAGCAGGGAGTACAAGGAAGTAACCAAAAACACTATCTCAATAACTGAAGCAAGTAAACAATCAACATACTAAAGAACATAAACGGAGGGAAAGCCAGATCTAAAAGTTAAAATGTACTTGACACCTCTGAGACACCGCGACCCCAGACAGTCAACAAAACTAAACACATGAATGAACAGAAAAGCGCGTGGTTTAGAAACGAAAACAAAAACACAACACTGGCACTGGCTAAGAAGAAGGAAATAAACAAAACACCAACTCAAAAACCTAACACTGGCAGATCCTGACAATTAGGGGGTATTGTATCTAGATGAAAAACTAGCAGGACTTATTTAATGCCGAGTACATAATAAATAGTGATAAAATAAAAAGAGCTGCAATTGAGTGCATAAATACACAGAACTGGCCTGTATTACAGCACCATCCATCTACCTATCAGGGCCTTGACCAGCTTCCCTGACCCAGTGGAAGCCAAACATGCCCACAGCATGATGCTGCCACCACCATGGGATGCTCTGGGACTGTTAGTTTTCCACAACAGAAAGCGTTTTTCATCTCATCTGACCACAGCCCTTTCTTCAGCTTGTTTGGTGTGGCTTTATTTCAGGAGTCACTTTCTTTTTTAGGAGGTTAATTCTATTTACAAATCAACCTTGACAGATAAAATAAGAAAATGCTTCAAAACTATACAGAGCATAAAAATTAAAAGAGTAAATTAAAACATGAATACAAAGACAAAAAACCTAAATGAAACAATCAGAAAATTAAAACAGATATGGACTGATATTTAAAATAGGTTAAGGAATAACATGTTTAAAATACTTCCTAAAAGAGTCTAGACTCTCAAGATCATGTAAAAACAAAAAGATTGTCCCACATCAAGGTGCGACCGTCTGGAAGGACCTCTCGAGTTTTATATCTGGTCTTTAAGACTTGGGGCTGAAGTTTTTGTATGTGGCTTTGACAATTCAGTATTGCAGGAAGGAGCTTGACCATGCAGGCCCTAAAAGATAATGACAGGATGTAAAAATGTATTCCAAGTCTTTAAAACAGGAGTAAACTGAGTTATTTTGTTAAGTTAAGAGTCTTGCTGCAATTTTGGACCAATTGAAGGTGATCCAGGGGTTTTTTATTTGTTGATGCATGTGAAAAGTGTAATAATAAAACGAAATTATTTGCAAATCCTGTTCAACTTATATGCAATTGAAAACACTACTTAAACACAATGTTTAATGTTTAAACTGATAAATGTTATTGTTTTTTTTTGTGCAAATATTCACACATTTTGAATTTGATGCTTGCAACACATTTAAAAAAAACTGGGACAGGGGCATAAAAAGACTAGGAAAGTCGAGGAAAGCTCAAAAAAAGCACCTGTTTGGAACATTCCTCAGGTGAACAGGTTAACTGGAAACAAATGAGTGCCATGATTGGCTATAAAAGGAGCATCCCTGAAAGGCTCAGTCGTTTACAAGCATGGATGGGGTGAAGTTCACCACTTCCAACAGTTTGAGAACAACATTTCACAACGTACAATTGCAAAGAATTTAGAGATTTCATCAAAAAATTCAGAGGATCTGGAGAATTCTCTACAAGGGCAAAAACCAACATTGAATGCCCGTGACCTTTGATTCCTCAAAAGGCACTTCATTAAAAACCGACATCATTCTGTAAGAGATAATACCACGACGGCTCAGGAACATTTCAGAAAATCATTGTCAGTTATCACAGTTTGTTGCTACATCTACAAGTCCATGTTAAAACTCTACCATGCAAAGCAAGAGCCATATACCAAAAACACCCGAAACGCCGCCTACTGCTGAGCTCGTCTGAGATGGACTGACGCAAAGTGAAAAAGTGTGCTGTAGTCTGACAAATCCACATTTTATAGAGTTTTTAGAAATCATGGACATCATGTCCTTCAGGTCAAAGAGGAAATGGACTAAACAGATTGTTATTAGCTCAAAATTCATCTGTGATGGTATAGTGGGATGCCCTAGTTCAGAGACGTCCTTGCTTATTTCAGCAAGACAAGCCAAACATTGAATGCAAATGGAAACAGAATGCCACATTCTGCATGTGTTGCAGCAGTGTGGCTTTATAGTAAGACTGTGGGTACTAGACTGGCCTGTCTGCAGTCCACACTTTTCTCCCACTGAAAATTTGTGGCGCAGAGACTCTGTACTGTTGAGCTACTGAAGTTGTACACTAAGCAAGAATGGGAAAGAATTTCATATACCAAGCTTCAACAGTCTTCAGCTCCCAAACGCTTACTGAGTGTTGCTAAAAGGAAAGGTGATGTAACACAGTAGTAAATATGACCCTGTCCCAACTTTGTTGGAATGTGTTGCAACATCAAATGAGTGAATATTTGTAAAAACAAAAAAAAAAAAAAAAAGTTTGTCAGTTTGAACATTAAATATCTTGTCCTTATAGTGTATTGCATATACAGTAGGTTCAACAGGATTTGCAAACAATTGCATTCTGTTTTCGTTTTTTTTTTTGGCTGCACGGTGGAGCAGTTATTAGCACTGTTCCCTTGCAGCAAGAAGGTCCTGGGTTCAATTCCTGGCCAGAGGACTTTCTGCATGGAGTTTGCATGTTCTCCCTGTGGATGCATGGGTTTTCATCGGGTACTCCGGCTTCCTCCTTCAGTCCAAAGACATGCCTGTTAGGTTAATTGGTCAATCTAAATTGCCCTTAGGTGTATGAATGAGTGTGCGTGGTTGTTTGTGTGTTGCCCTGCGATGGATTGGGGACCTGTCCAGGGTGTAACCCGCCTCTCGCCCATAGACTGCTGGAGATAGGCACCAGCTCCCCCCGCGACCCACTATGGAATAAGCGGTAGAAAATGACTGACTGACTGTATGAATGAGTGTGCGTGGTTGTTTGTGTGTTGCCCTGCGATGGACTGGCGACCTGTCCAGGGTGTAACCCGCCTCTCGCCCATAGACTGCTGGAGATAGGCACCAGCTCCCCCCGCGACCCACTATGGAATAAGCGGTAGAAAATGACTGACTGACTGACTGCATTCTGTTTTTATTAAAATATGAAGTTAGTATGTTAACTTAGGTTTGGGAGCAGGGCCACGCCCAAACCACACCTCTAATTACCCTGCAGTCTACTTATACCCAGTTCACCAACATCTCACAGTCTGTGACCTTGTTTCAACACTTAGACAGCGCTCATGCTTCTCGCATTCAAACTTACTGTTGACTATCTATGGAAGGTGATCTCACTCTTCAGGTCAATCTTTGATTCAGACGATGACCTGCTTCACAATCCATCATCTGCCGAAACTTCTCCCCCTCCTGTGATGAGACAGGTTTCCTGTCATAGTTGTCTGCGCTGTGATTTTCGACCCTCGATCTCAGTTACGCACAGTAATACCTCCAGCTCAGCCTCATCCAGAAGTCAACCCGTCTCTATCATCAAGACCAAAGATCAGCAGCCTGTCACGTTCTAAGTTTGGGTAGGACCAAAGCGCAGACAAGAGCTTGGCAGCAGCATGTTGAATAAGCCTTCAGCTTTACTCAAACGTTTTCAAGAAACGAAGCAAAAGCACTGCAGGTACAAAATATAGACGAAATCCAAAAAAACTTACATACTGGGGTTGGACAATGAAACTGAAACGCCTGTCATTTTAGTGTGGGAGGTTTCATGGCTAAATTGGACCAGCCTGGTAGCCAGCCTTCATTGATTGCACATTGCACCAGTAAGAGCAGAGTGTGAAGGTTCAATTAGCAGGGTAATAGCATAGTTTTGCTCAAAATATTGAAATGCACACAACATTATGGGTGACATACCAGAGTTCAAAAGAGGACAAATTGTGGTGCACGGTCTCCTGGCGCATCTGTGACCAAGACAGCAAGTCTTTGTGATGATTCAAGAGCCACCGGTATCCAAGGTTCATGTCAGCATACCCCACCAAGAAGGAAGAACCACATCAACAGGATTAACTGGGACGCAAGAGGAAGCTGTCTGAAAGGGAGTTCAAGGTGCATAACCCGGATTGTATCCAAAAAAACCATAAAGCCACGCCTGCCCAAATCACCGGCCAGAATTAAAATGTTGCACCTCAACTCTCCTGTTTCCACCAGACTACTGTCCGTCCAGAGCTCCCACAGGGTTCAATATACACGGCCGGGTGCTATAGCCAAACCTTTGGTCACTCATCCAATTGCCAAAACGTCGGTTTCAATGGTGCAAGGGAGCGCAAATCTGGGCTGTGGACAATGTGAAACATGTATTGTTCTCTGATGAGTCCACCCTTTACTGTTTTCTCCTCAAACATCCGTGTTGGACCACTTTGTTGCGAATATTGGACAGTTAAACATTGCTGGGACACCACCAGGCCTTTCGACATCATCGGCCATTTTTGTATCCATATCGTCCGCAACTACAAATCCCAGTGGGCACTGCGGCTGGTAGGACAGGACGTCCCCAAGTCTGACGTCAACAGAGCGCTCTGACGTCACACGAGATATATATGGAAGGCAGGCCGTTTTAAACCTGCTTTTCAGCTGGAGGATCTCGACAGATTACCACTGCAACTGAAGCATCCTTGATGAGAAGAAGAGGTCCCACGTGGAGTCTTCATTTTCCATTATTCTCCTTCGTTGGCCCCAAAACAGAACGTTTCAGGTATGACAGAAATTCCTTGGAATAAGAAGGCCAGAAATTTCTCAACTTTACACGGATCGAAGGTGTTAGTTTCAACACATAACCAAAAAACCACGGAGTTTCAAGGAGACGGATTGGCCACTTTGTTTTTTGTTCTAGTCGAACTGCTGACGGTCAGATCATCATTTTTACCTTTCGCCAAGGAGGCCAAAGGCGAAGATTGAACGTCTTTTCCCCACATTAACCTCATGGACAACGCTTAACTTCCAAACTTCCCCCTCATCTCTCCCCCTCACGCGGGTCAGCCCTGAAGAATTGCTCCACAAAGTAATACCCATTTTTTATTATTTTCTTGAATTTCTTTATTAGAAGTTAGTTACCTGGGCAGGGTAGAGAGAGATAGGATTTTTAGTGCGATCAGAATCGCAACCTTATAGTCCGATGTTATGAAATTGTATTTGCATGCCAACATTGTATTGAGGACCATGGGCGCCGCGTCTCACAAGTTGTCTTACCGGGCGAACACCGGAGCGCTGGTACTGGACTACGACAGTTAACCTCATGGTGAAATTTCACCATTTTCTTGTTCCAACTTTATGCTTGCTAACTTGCCGCCAAAAGTTTTATGGACTCTTTGTCTAAGCTGAGTTATACAACTTTGCTGTGGGGGTTCATATGACAGCCCATGTCCTGCTGTGCTAACGCTTCTGGCGGGACTGTTTCGAACCCCGTTCAAAACACCACATCCCTTTGTCATATTACACTGGGTTGACTTTCAATACACCACACTGCTGTTTTGCTTTATTTTGTGTGTAGGTATATTTTGCTTTTTTTGTAGAACTTTGCATGTTTGAGACGTAGTGAAGATTTATTGAATCGGGGGAGGTGAGATGTATCAGGCTGTTTGATATTAATAAATTCAGTAGAGAAAGAGAAGGCGTTTGTGTTTATTTGTGCAAGAGGATTTCATCCGTTCAAAAATAGGCAAACGGTCCCCAGTCGGTTTTCGGGGGCAGAAACGGTTGTATTAAAACAGTGACCATTTAAATTTAATTTGTAATTTAGCAGAGGCCTGGGAGCCATGAATTACAACACCAGACAGACAGCTCTGGTTTCAATGCAATAAACGAGTGATTTGGTTAAGGAGTAATTTTATGCGGATTTGATTTTTTAATTATAATTCTTGATAAATTAATTCAATAAGCAATAATTATAATACAACAGATTTGGCGTCCATGGGTGTGGCCTTATAAAAGACAGACATACAATTCACTGTGAAGAGGAATAAACAATTGTGATATCCGTCAGGCCATTCTACACTAGATCTGTTTTTACATGTCAAAGTAAGGATTGTTTCGACGTCTGTTGCGGAGAGGGGTATTGTGATCTTTAGGAGGTATCTTGAATAGAGTAGCTCTAAATCTGCTGTAGAGGATAAACATAATCTTCAAGGTGCCCTTTTTGGTGGAATGCAAAGCTTAAAGGTTGTTATAGCTTGTGGGGAAATTTAATAGTTTAATTTCCAGCCGGCAGCCCTGCTGCGGCTCAGTACAGGGAACCAGCGCCGATAGGCAGGCTCTCCCAGTGTCCCGCTGGCTGGTCGCTGGCTCGGTCCAAGTGTTAGTTAATTACGCTGACCAGACCCTCCCAGTCAGGTAGAAGCAAACACCTACCGTCGTGGAGTTGGGGAAGTGTTTACAATAAAGACTTGCAGTGGCGAGCGGATTTCCCAAGGTATGCCAAGACTTGCACAGTGGTACCACATGGTGGTCAGCTAGTGAGAATTGCAGTTCCTACTTGATTAATCTTACTCGAGTCATTAACACAGTGGCAGATAAGTTCCATCCAGACCTATGATCAAAGGGCATAACTTACAGTTGAAAGCTGAAGTTATGATCTGTCAGTCATGAGACCACTTTTGGATAAAATTCTAAGCGTTTTTGACCTGGGTTTATTGTGTGTGAAGCATGTTTGATCTCGACTCACAAAAACTAACTTAGGAGTTGCCTGTAACTAGAATGGTAAGTGAAATACATATTAGGAAGCACTAACAATTATTTGAAGCTAGAAACAGCATTGAGTGTTGTAGTGTCGTTTTTACACTTTAAAAAAGTTTTATTTTGAAGTTGGGTTTTGGGTTTATTTCAGGAAAAGAAAATCGTCTCTTTCCTTTACTCTTACCTCTTGTGTGTGTTTGTTTGCTTTGATAACTCCATTTAAGCAAAACCCATACACCTGCAGGAATACATATCTGAACAGACAGCTAGCTGAAACAGCTTAGCGGTTTGTATCTGCTGCTCCGAATTAAGGGTAACTACCGTATCCATAGAACAGCTTAGCCTGGTTTGGTGTGCTACTAAACTAATTTAGCTATTATTCTTTAAAGAACAGCATCTTAGCTGTTGGTATTGCTGACGTTAACTAGCGTTCATCATAGAACAGCTCAGCCTGTTTGTGTGCTGCTAACTAATTTAGCTATATTCATCAAAGAACAGTTTAGCTGTTTGTGTTACTGCTAATGGTACGAATGGTAATTTTAGTGGTGGTCATAGCTAAACAGTTTGTGGGTTTGCATGTCAGTGTATTACCATGTGCATTTGGGGTCGCAAAGACTAGCGGGAGTACGGAAAACACATCCCCACACACTAGAGATCTTGGGTCATTGATTCTGTTATCCTAGAAGGGGAGGTCGTATAATGTAAGGTGGGGTCTCAAATGATTTTGGCATTGAGCAATGTGGACGGAAGCCAGGATTCAGGAGTTGCTCCGAAGTCATTTAAAAAAACCCATCAAAGAGGTGACAGAGGGTCGTTCAGATGTGTTAGGACAGCTCACTCTGTTGTAGTCAGCGAAGGTTAATGTTGGAAATGTGACCAGCGTGTTCATAAACTGCAGTTCGAGCTGAAAGATACTATTGTGCAGACGGTGGATGTCCTTTAGAGGTGAACTAACACAAGGGAAGTTGGAAATAGGTTGGAGACAATTGAGGGTAGCCCAGCCACTCCCCACCAACAATCCCTAGGGAAGGGAGGGATAGAGCGGAGGGGGGGAAGGGGGTGGTGAGAGGGCGTTGGGGACCAGAAACCCACCTCACAGGTTGAAAACCTTTGAAGGTGAGCCACACCTGCGATACCCTGAGAGAACCGGCAGGTCGATCTAGGAGGATGTAGAAGATCCTGCTCTCCAGAGATTACCTTTCAAGGGGTCAGGGGTGTGCCCCATACATCCACCGAGGCAAGAACAAGAGGTGTAAAAGTAGTCAGAATAGGTTCAGTGGTGCGGTGCCCACCCCACTGTAATCAGCCAGCCATGAACGATACCTGGCTAAGGACCCAGCAGGAGTAAATAGTTCAAGGCTTAGAAGGCGAGCAGCCTTCAACTTTGACTCGCAGTACAGTCCTCTACAGATCTCTCACTCCCGCAGGCGACAGAGAGAGCCGCCCCTGGGAGTCCGGTGGTTCCTAACCACCCTCAACCGCTGCCCAGGACCCGAGTCCGGAGAGCACAGGGCCCACGTTGTACCCTGAGCAGCCTCCACTGCCTCCCTCCGAAGGATGGGCGTGGATGCACTGGAACACACCTGCTGAGTGCCGCCGCGGACAAAACGCAAGTGAACTCTCAGATGATGACTCAGATGGGCCGGCACCAATCCCTGAGATTGGAATTTGCGCACCCACCAACATTGAGTCTCTGGCCAAAGACATAAGTAGAGCTTTCGACCCCTAATAATGCAGAGTATCAAACATTGATGATTATCTTAGGGAAGTTGAACGCTGTCTTTTAGATTTGAATTGGCCCATCAGCACGGGAAAAAACTGAAGCTCGATCTGGAAGACAACAAACCAGGAGCGTCCATGCTTTTCATGGAGGAGCCTGCCCCCTGCAGTCCGAGACCGTTTATTCAACCCTCTGCGAAGCTTTAAGGGAAGAATATTCTGTTTACAACTGACCGGGGCCCTACTCGGAGACCACACTTGTGGTGCTTTCACTATCCAGGCGGCAGCATAGGAATAAAGCGAAGCTGTATTTACTTCCAAGGACGCACACCGCTCCCGGCAATTGAGGAGGAACATGCTTATTAAATCCCTGTTCATCCACCCCAACCTTCAGAAAGTGTGCGATACAAGGTTACTATGTATTGCAGAACAAAGACCATGAGCATGAAAAGAGATCCGCAAAGTTAGTGCTCAGATGGCATGGGAAAAACACGTGCACGTCCGAACGCAGGGATCAGAGGGCGAGGCTGGGTTTTACAGGTCCAGACTGAAAGAACCAGCCTCGCGTTAGAAGGTCAGGAAATTGCTTCAGCAGGAAAACCCACTTCAAGAACAGGTTAAGGGAACAACGTGGGTTTTGGTCAGCTGGACTGGAGGGGGCTGGTACTGGAATACCAACCACGGTCAAATTTGCCGGACCACTTCTGGTCGAACAGACAACCTGACCATCACTTGAGGCCTAAAGGTTTAAAACTGATGGAAAAGGGTTGGGGCCGACACGCAGAAGGGATTATGGGGAAAGAGATGGAGGATGCCTTACGCAAGATGGTGACAGAAGCAGTGGTCAGGCCACCACGCCCCCACAACCCTTGAAAACAGGAAGCGACCCGCAGTTAAACCAGACCCTAAACCTTCCCGTCAGCATGACTTAGGCGTGGACCCAGTCTCCCACAGCCATCAGAATCTACCTGATCGGATGGGGAGACAAACCTGGGAAACTCCAAGCATCCCTTGGGACCTCTCCACGAGTAAAATACCACAAACCATCTTTCCAAGTTTCTCAGGTAAAACTGAAACAAAATGGGACATGCACGTTGCTCTACTGTGCTGATCATTATAGGAGGAAGTTTCCCACTGAGTTTCCATTTAAAAAAAGGGATCAGAGATCAGCCTGATGTTCTCGGTCTTGTTTGCAGGAGGTTGAGTAGAAGCATGCTCTCCCTCAAGTACCCATCTCAGGCTGAAGCTTGTGAGAGTAAGGCATCAGCAAGCCGCACCCAACAACCGATCATGCATTCCACTAGTTGGGTGGAGGCTGGACATCACCACGCCCAAGACATGACTCTGGTGCAACCCATCTATATGTGCACATAAACCAAAGAGCTTTTTTCTCGGTGGCCAGAACCTGCTGGACAGGCTGGCCCTTGCTTCATTGTCTGCCACCAGGACCAATCTGGATCCAGTTGGAGGTGCCGAAACCACTGGGTGCAAGCAGCGAACGATCCAATGTGACCAACCAGGTCACCAGCTTAGAGGAGCCCAAAGAGCCTCTCAGGCCCTCGTCAGAGCCGGTCATGGGGCACCTTATTCCCGGGACACAGCGCCACCCAGCCCCACAGAAAAACTCCTCCCAGATGCAGTCACGCATCATTCCTGTTTGCTCTTTAAAGAACCCAGGTGTGAAAAATTACAACCCCAAAGTGTTGGAAGGTGTACACCCGGAAAACCCATGTTCATACCAGAAATGCCTCTAGCATTCTGGCTGGAAAATTCATCAACCAGTAGAAGGCTGTATGAACGCTTGTGCCCAAAAGATCCCCTTGTAACTGAGGCACAACCACAGGCCACACATTCTTTTTAGCAAGACAGGCTCCGCCCTCTGACAATCAGACTGTGCACTTCCAGTGTGCAGATTGGCATCAAAAACAGCTCCCATGCTTTGAACATTGTTCAACAGACCACAAAGGGGGGTTCACATTATCCTACCCCATTACTCTCCTGTAGGGGGCCTAAGGAGCTACAAAGCCACAGCACTCGACACCCCAACAGATGGCATACTGGCCTCTGTCTCCCAAGACACTCAGGTCCACATCCAAGGATGCTTATAACCTGCTGCCAAGTTTCAGCCATCCCAGCCAAAACCAGTCAACCCCCGCTTCAGCGAAGGGGGTTACATTACCTTGTTCCACTTTCAGACCAACTGGGTCGAACCAGTTCAAAATTAGCTGGAGGTAACAAATTCCTCCTAACTGTGACATGCAGCTTCATTAAGTGGGTCAAGAGCTTTCAGAAAAGATTGAAACCGTCATCACAGCTGCTGCTCGCCTTTTGCGAAACCAGATCCAAGTTCTACATCGAACTCTCCTCCCCAAGAACAGAGCTTGTCTCCATGGGAAAGGAGAGGACCAGTGCGTAGGACTAGTTTAAAAATAGGTGCAGTTTTCATAAACTCACACTAATATGCACTAATTCACAACAACTTTCTTCAACAGAAACTGGTTAAAAAATATAACTACCTTCTAGGAACAGTGTTAAACTGTAAGTGGCTACGATAATTTTCCATTAACACTCTGCATGCACTGCAAGACCCTCACAGAAGTGGTTAAGAATGATGTAATGGACACACACATTGCCAGAGATTTCATGCAAAAATCTTATTAAAGGAGGTTGGTTCATCTGTAGGACAGTCCCACCGAGGCACAGATACCTACTGGGCCTCGTTCTGCTGAACTTAGTAGGAGAAAATCCTAAGTCCACCCCAGCAGACACCTTGCAACCTGTCAAAACACACCTGGCTTATAGCCTGAGTACTGCGAATTGCAATTATTCTTTTCTCCATCCTTGCATCTAGATAGTTTAGAGACAGGAGTTATATTAAACACCATCACCATTTGGAAGAAGCTAATGGTTTAAGCCTAAACCTGGTTTTAAGACGTTGGTTTCTTGTTGAAAGATAACCACAACGCCATACAGGCAGGTTAAGCCGTTTTACCAAGTCAGGATATGATTCCCTCACATTTCACATTTTCTCCCCACGGTTCATTTAAGCACCAACCACAGGCAGGTTCCAGTGCCTAATGGAAAGTTGGACGCATGAGCTATGAACCATGATCTTGTTTACTTATTATTATTATTTTCTTTTCATATATATACATATATGTGCACTGTATCTTCTATTTGTTGTTTAAATTGTCTCAGGGCTACCAAAGCTGTTGACCAAAGAATGTAAATGATGTAATGAATGTAATTGTTTTGTTATTTCTCATTGAACAAACGTAGAAAGGTAAGAGGTTAGTCAAGAGTTTAGTCCTGCCACCAGGCTAAAACC
Organism: Crenichthys baileyi; assembly: GCA_036173005.1. Taxonomy (NCBI): domain Eukaryota; kingdom Metazoa; phylum Chordata; class Actinopteri; order Cyprinodontiformes; family Goodeidae; genus Crenichthys; species Crenichthys baileyi. The sequence continues at coordinate 116,579 of JAHHUM010002963.1, read as the reverse complement.
TCTACTCTGCCAAGTCATAGAGTTTTGAGGAACACAGAGACAGTTTTGTTTGTTCTGCTTCGCCACGGACACGGATTGTTCAGCAACAAGGACAGGATGGTCCAGTAGCTTCAAAGATGTGATTCATCTCACCCTTTGAACCTAGGGGGGAATGTTGGACCACTTGTTTGCTGAATATTGGACAGTTTACACATTGGCAGGACACCACAGGCCTTCGACATCATCGGCCAATTTTGTATCCAGTATCGTCCGCAACTACAAATCCCAGTGGGCACTGCGGCTGGTAGGACCGGGGACGTCCAAGCCTGACGTCACAAGAGGTCTGACGTCACACGAGATTTATATATGGAAGGCGGGCGTTTTAATTTAAACCTTGCTTTTTCAGCCGGAGATCTCGACAGATTACCACGCAACTGAAGAATTCCTCTGGAGAAGAAGAGGTTCCCATGTGGAGTCTTCATTTATTCTCCTTCGTTGGCACGAAAAGAACGTTCATGACAGAAATTCCTGGAATAAGAAGGCCAGAAATTTCAACTTTACCGATCGAAGGTGTTAGTTTTACATTGTAAACCAAAAAACCACGGAGTTTCAAGGAGACGGATTCGCCACCTTGTTTTTTTGTTCCAGTCGACTGCTGACGGTCAGATCATATTTTTACCTTTCGCCAAGGAGGCCAAGGACGAAGATTGGACCGCTACTTCCCGAAGTTAACCGTGGACACACGTTAACTTCCAACTTTCCCCCTTCCTTCTCTCCCCCCTCACGTGGGCAGCCCTGAAGAATTGCTTCCACAAAGTAAATACCCATCTTTTATTATTTTCTTTGATTTCTTTATTAGAAGTAGTCTGGGGCAGGGTAGAGAGAGATAGGATTTTTAGTGCGATCAGAATCGCAACTTATAGTCTGATGTTATGAAATTGTATTTGCATCCAACTTTTGATTGAGTGCTGGGCCCACCCGGTCTCACAAGTTGTCTTACCGGGCGAACACCGGAGCGCTGGTACGGACTACGACAGTAACCTCATGGTGAAATTTCACCATTTTTTTTTTCCAACTTTACTGCTTGCTAACTTGCCGCCAAAAGGTTTATGACCTTTGTCTAAGCTGAGTTTACAACTTTGCTGTGGGGTTTTATGATAGCCGTGCCCCGCTGGGCTACGCTTCTGGCGGACTGTTTAAAAACCCCGTTCAACCACCACATCTTTGTCATATTACCACTTTTGCCATAACCCGGGTTTGATTCAATACACACACACTGTTTTTTTTGCTTTATTTTTTTAGTTAGATATTTTGTTTTTTTTTGTAGAACTTTGCATGTTTGAGTAGGTGAAGATTATTGAATGGGGGAGTTGATTGTATCAGGCTGTTTGATTTAAAAAAATTTTCACGTAGATAAAGAGAAGGGTTTTGGTTTATTTTGGGCAATAGTGATCGTCAGTCAAAATAAGGCAAAATTTCCCACGTTTCGGCAGAAACGGGGTTGATTAAACCAGTGACATTTAATAATTGTAATTATCAGAGGGTTTTGAGCCATAATTTTACAACACCAGAGGACAGCTCTGGTTTCAATTCATGAACGAGGATTTTGGTTAAGGAGTTAAATTTTATCGGATTATGATTTATTATAATTCTTGATAAATATAAATTTAATCAATAATCTATAATTACAACATCCGGGAGAGTTACGGTGTGGAGAAGCCCCAAAAGAAGCGTCCCACCCAGACTTTTGCATGCCCAAGAAAAGGCAGGGGGTGGATCAGTGATGGTTTTGGGGCTGCGATATCATGGCATTCCCTTGGCCCAATACTTGTGCTAGATGGGCCATCACCCCCAAAGGACTACCAACCATTCTTGAGGACCATGTGCATCCAGTGGTTCAAACATTGTATCCTGAAGGCGGTGCCGTGTATCAGGAAAACAATGCCCAATACACACAGCAAGACTGGTGAAATTGGGTTTATGAACATGAAAATGAAGTTGAACATCTCCCATGGCCCCCAAACCCCAGATATAAATATTTTTGGCCCGAAGGAACCAGCATTGAACACATAAAAAAGACTAACTAATATCCTAAGGGAATATAAAGGACAGGTAATCAAAGGAACCCCGGGAAACAGGTGTGACAAGGAGGCAGGGAGGCTGAAGGAACAGGTGAAACTGCATAGACTAAAACATGGGCGAAGGGGTCCCAATTAAAATAAGGAGACACAGACCTAAGCAAAACTATAGACCCCGGCATGCCCCCAAAGTCCCGGGGGGGCCCTGGGGAAAACTGGCCCGTGTCCAAAAATTTCCCCCCGGCCCGAAGCATCCTGTCATAAAATCAATAATATGTTGGGCCCACCAGAACAGTTTCCCACAGTAAACAATACACACATACAAGAAAGCTATTTTATATTTTTACCAGAGGGCGGCAGTAGACCTGTGGCTGCACTCTCATAATGTGAGCCCTGTGTGAACTGTCCCCCCCCGGTATTATTTTTGCCCATTTCAAAAATGGCGACTGGTACGAAAAAGGGAAGTTGAACGGAGTACTTTTTCACTGACATACGAAACAACTGTGTCTGCCTAATTAGCCCAAGAGACTGTGGCTGTTTTCAAAAAACTCAAAATTAAGAGGGCTACCAGACAAAAACATGCTAACTATGACAAGCTAACAGCGAACGAACGCACTGAAAAACTGAAGCAACTGGAAGCTGCTTTGATAGCGCAGCAGAGTTTTTCACAAGAGCCTGTCACTCAAATGAAAATTCTACAAAGCCGAGTTACGAGGTGGCAATGCTGATTGCCAAGCACTGCGAACCTTTTACAGAGGGTGAATTTATTAAAGACTGCGTGATGCAAATGGTGAAGAAAATGTGTCCAGAGGAAAACCAAGAGTTTGCCAATGTTAGCCTAGGTCGTAGCACTGTAGCACGGAGGATTGAAGAAATTTCATCTATCAAGAGACAGTTAGAGGCAAAAGGAGTGGAGTTTGACTTTTTTTTCGTTAGCCTGCGACGAAAGCACGGATGCATAGCAAAGTTGCTACTTTTCCAAAGGCACCTGAAACAAACGCAGCCCAATACCACACATTTCCCATCACTGCAGGAAATTATGACCAGTTTTCCAGAGAACAATATTTGTGCACAAATGAGGAGGTATGCAGAAAACATATCTCTGAATGAGGAGTTTCAGCAGCGTTTCGGATTTTGTAGCTATTGAAAAGGAGATCACACTTTGTTCTTCCCCTTTTTCCGTGGATCCTGATGACGCTCCAGACCACCTGCAACTGGAGCTCATTGAGCTGCAGTGTGACGCGGAGTGTCACAATCACTACCAACAACTCCCTCTCGTCAACTTTTACCACCAGATGGACAAAGACAGGTTCCAAGAGATTCGGATATATATGCGAAGAAATGCTGAGCTTGTTTGGCTCGACATACTGGTGCAAGAAGACGTTCTCGATTATGAACATTAACAAGAACCGTGTGAGGACAAGACTAAGTGACTCTCACCTGCGTGACATCTTGCGCACCAAAACCACTGCTTTTGAGCCAGACCTGGCCTGTTTACTGCAGTCGAAACACCAATATCACCCTTCTCATTAATGCAGGTAATGTTTTTTATTCTGAGAAAAATAAACTCCAAAGTCTCGGTGAATTGATGTTTTTTTGACGATCAGACCACATGTTTGTCAAATTTCTGCTATCTGACTTAACTGTACTAAAATACTAAAATGCACTGGGATGTGATTTGTTAGAACAAAATCAATACATGTAATAAAAATTTCAGTCAACTTTCATAAAATCCTTCATTTGTATTTCATTTATTATTATTTTAACCTTTAACTATCCTGGCAATGCAATTGACAACGGATTCTCATTTGCAATGTAGAGCTACCTGCAGACAGCAAATTGATATAGTTACATATTTACATGCTAATTTACAATGGTAATGGTTCGAGAAATGTCAGGCCGAATGGTCGGCCCCCGTACATTTTCATCTGACCAAATCTGGCCCTCTTTGCAAAAAGTTTGGACACCCCTGCTATAGACCAAGATAAAATAACCAAAAGAAGCATAAGAAATCTAGAATAACCAAGAACTGAAGGAAACAGAGAAACTGGAGGAAACAGAAGAACAACAACAACAACCTAAGAACTGGCAACCTAAGTACAAACAAAGAACCTATAAGGAAACCCTGATTACAAAAGTAAACAAACCTAACACCACACTGACTGAATTAACTAGAACCAAGCAGGGAACATGAGGACAAGCAAAGATGTAAACAATAACTAAAGCTGACCTAACAAGAGGGAGAACTAGAACTATAGAAACTAAACCTAAGGGACTAAACTAGGAGAGAGAACACAATACCTAACATAAATAAACACAGAGAATCCAAGGAATATACAGAACTAATAATCACAATAACAGTAATAATGAAACCATTCTAAGTAAAGCAACACCAAGGGAACAAGGGAGAGAGGAAACCAGAACTGTTAGGAAAACGAAGGCCATAAACAACATGAATACAAACCACAAACAAGAACATCTGACTAAAGTAAACAAAACACAAAACCACAAACAAAAGTCCAAACCCTGACACAGCCGTGGCGCATCTAGAGGCGAAATGCCATCTATTCATTCCCCCAGGCAGCATCGGGCTCCCAGGCTGTCCCCACCAAACACAATCAACAGACCCACGCCTCAGCATTCCTCTTTAGTCGTTCCAAACCACCAAGACATCAAAGCCTGGACCATAGCTCGCCTTCAATGTACAATCAGAGAGAAAGGTATCCCAATCAGCTGCACTGACAAGTCAAGACTTTTTCAACTGCTCATGACTTCCATATCTTAAAAAGCATCAGTATCTCCGACATCCAAACGCCCCAGACTTCCAGCTTCCACCCCAGGGTCTGCTTTCTCCACGAACACCTCTGGTGATGTCACGGCCCCGCCGGCTACCAGACCTCTGCCCGCGTCAACAGCTCCCCATAGAGGGAGCCAGGTCATACTTTCCCCCTTGCCGGCATCCTCTCTGTCTGAGCTTTCTCTGCTCTTCTCCTCCATTATTTCATCAATGTCTTCGCAGGTTTCGCAAAATCCCCTTGCACATACATCCCTTTCATCCCTCCATTCCTTTCTCCACCCTTCCTTCTACCATTGATATAGTTCCTGCTCCTCTAACTGTTCAAATCCATCAAGAGCCTCAGTTATCTTCTCATGGCTCCTGCTCATCCAACTCAGCCTGCCGCTCCAGGACGTCCCCCATTTCTTACTAGTCTATCCTTTCCCCCTTCCCTCACCAATCCCTTCCCACCCCCATTCACCCTGATAGAGACTTCGTGGACTTTGTCATTAGTGGGTTCTCACACGGTTTTTACCCGGTTATAGAAATCATTCATGATTCCACCCACCACTTTCACAACCTCCAGTCTGCTCTTTCAGAACCAGACACAGTCGACACTCTCATAGCCAAGGAAGTTAAAGACCGATTTATGATAGGTCCATTCAGCCAGCCACCCTTCCCCATCTTTCGTGTCAGCCCCATTGGCATTGCCACACAGAAATTGTTTGGTAATTATAGACCTATCAGCTCCTCACGGCTCACATATTCCCAGCATCAACAGCATCATCCCATTCCCAGATTTTTCCATGTAATACGCAACTATCGATCATGCCATTAAACTCACCAGCTTGGCAGGTCAAGGCGCCTGGGTCTCCAAGGTAGACATGACCAGCACCTTTTAAGTCCTCCTGCTTCACCCAGATTTCTGGTGTTTTTTCAGTTTTCTGGAAAGGAGCCTACTTCTTTGCAGTACGACTCACTTTCAGCTGTAGAAGCAGCCCAAAAATATTTGACTCTCTTTCAGAGGTATTATGCTGGATCCTCATTAATAACTACAAGCTCCTTTACGTGCTACACCTTCTTGATGACTTCCTCATCGTGACGTCCCCGGCCTCTCCTCCATGCTATGGGCTCAGTGGTCTTCCTGAAGCTTTCTCAGACCTGGGCATCCCTCTCTCTGTTGAGAAAACTATTGGACCATGCACCTCATTAGAAGTCTTGGACATTATTCTCGACTCATCCTCTTTCCAAGCATCTTTGCCACTGGAAAAACTACATTGAATCACTTTACTTCTTTCAAACTTCCTGCTCGCTGACCGATGTTCCAAACAAAAAGCTGTTAACACTTCTCGGCCACCTAAACTACGTCATTCGTATCATTCCTCAGGGAAAATCTTTAATATCTAATCTCTTGTCTAAAGCAGCCAGCATCTCTTCTCTTCATAATTCACTCATCCTTGATGTAAAATGGAAATGCGTCTTTGGCATCACTTTCTGTCCTCTTGGAATGGCATATCTTTTTTCTACAATGATTTAATTCCTCGTGCTGATGATATTCAGCTCTACACAGATGCAGCACCCTCAATAAGTTTTGGTGGCTACTACAACGGCAGGTGATTTGCTCCCAAATGGCCCCCAGAGATCAGATCTCTCCAGGCACCGTCGCATTCGCCCTCATCAGCTCTTCATGAGCTTTACCCCATCATCATAGCAGCAATCCTTTGGGGGCATGAATGATCCAAGAAGTCAATCCTAATCCACTCAGGTAACATAGCAGTCATACAAATCATTATTAAAGACCATTCTCGCTCCACAGAAATCATGCAATTCATTCGCAGACTTACTCTAATCTCCGCCTAACACCAATTCCTGCTTCTTGCACCTCATATTCCAGGAAATCAGAACAGAATCGCTGATGCTCTGTCTTGCTTCTCTTTCCAGAAATTCAGACGTTTGGCATGAAAATCAGAAACCTATTCAACTCCAGTCCCTTCATTTTCTTCAACAATCTTCAACTAACTCCCCAGCTAGTCAGTCTCTCCGTATTTTCTCAAGAAGCCATCCTCAACAGTCTTGCTCCTCGCCTACTTGTCAGGCTGGAACAGCTTCAAATCATTTCATGCAGCTTATCAACTACATTTCCCCTCTCTCGATACCCCGTCCATCTGTCACTTCATTACTTACTCTCATTCTGTCCTCAAAAGACGTACATCTACCATCCAGACTTACCTTTCTGGCATTCATTTTTTTCTTCAAGTTGGTAACAGTAACAGCTGCCCATCTATATATCACTGCCACGTACCCATGCTTCTTAAAGTGCTTAAAAAGCAAGAACCCTCAGCCATCACTCAGTTTCTAACACTCACATCAGATCTCCTTACACGTTGCATCCTCACGCTGCGCTCCAGCTACTATCTTCTTCCACCGATCTAACTACGTTCAGTCCAGACTATCTGTAAATGCCTCAACTCAAGATCCAGTCTTCATTACAGAATCAGAAAGTTCAGCCACAAGATTCTGTTTCACTAAACATTTCCATCAAGTTCTGCTGAGGTCCGGCATCTCACCAGAGTATTATTCAGTCCACTCCTTCCATATCGGAGCAGCATCTACGGCATCCAGTCAGGGGATCTCGGATCAAACAATTCAAATCCTCGGTCATTGGTCATCCCATGCATACCGTTCATATATTCGTAATAATCTGAGTGATTTACACCAAGCTCATTCTCGCCTCTGCTTAACTCAATTTTGAAAATTTTTTAGGGGTCCTAAGTAGACTCTGGGTTGTAAATACAGGAATTGTAAGGGCAATAAGGTACTGGATTTTATTTTTCAGAGAAAAACAGTCTGAATAAAAAAGCAAACCATACTTTTCAGAATTTTATTTATAAAAAATTTAAAATCCATCAGTTTCTCTCCACTTCACAATTGCATATTTTTGTGTTGTTTTATCACATAAAATCACAACAAAATACATTGCTGTTTGTGGCTGTAATACAACAAAAGGTCTAAAAGTGGATGAGGTATGAATACCTTTGCAAGGCATTGTGAATTTATTCAGAAACACAAATGGATCTGTTTGGGAACTGCATCATCAGTGAATTGTCCTAATTTCTTTAAAGTTAAACAAAATTTTATTTGAGTTTCACACACAGGCTGGAAGAACCTCTGTGTTGCTTTTTTCAAGCTGGTTGTCCTCTCCTGTGTAATCGGCATCTGTAATCAGCACTCACACATCACCTCTGAGAGCTGCAGGCTGTGCGTTAACTGCAACCTGCTTATTTTAGGGGTTTGAGGCAGAGTTGCTTTGAGCTTGCATCACTCAGACCTGCAACTGTGTTTGTGCATGGCTTCCTCACTTAGAGCTAAAGCAACTATCAAAGAGAGGGTCTGAAAAACATGCTCAATCTGCAGCTTGCTCATGTGCAAAGTACTCAGCTCCTTTACCTTTGTCAGACTGTACAACCACCACTTTTTTTAAAGAAAAGGGGTCTTAAAGAAGTATTTTTCTTTATTTCCACTCTGCCTACAGGAAGCTGCTCAGTGCTTTGGCAGCCATAAATGTCAGTATCGCTGCAAAAATAAAAGGGTGATTGTTTCTTTATTCTCGGCAGGCTTTGTGTCCTGCAGAGATAGTATGCTAGGTGTGTTCTCAAAGTAAGCAATGTGCCTGCATGTGTGAGTTGTCTGAGCGATGCTTTTGTTGACTGTGTGAAACAGACACTTTTTAAAGATGTCTTTTGAAGTCGTCGCTCCTCTGAGAGAGTAAATCTGTGAGCTCAGAGAAGGTGACAAAGCAAAAGGTATAGGGTGTGTAACAGGACAGAGCACACACTCACGCACACACACACATGTGACATGTGATCAGTGATACACACAGTTACTCTCTGGCTCTCAGCAGGCCACCAGGTTCCCTACTGAACAAGCCAGAAATGAAACCCAAAGCTAACGCGTGTGTTCTCTCTGAGCATGGCTGCTCCGCTCTCACGCTCCCTGTGGTGTGTCCTGAGCACACACACACGCACACACGAACACACACAGAAACTCTCATACTGTAGGGGCAGAGAGAGATTTTAATAACCAGAGAAAGAGAGTTTTTTTTTCCTCTGCCAGTCTTATCGCTGAGCTCATCTTGGTATCCTTTCAGAGCCAGGTCACAATGGAAGTGGCATCAGAGATGAACTCCCAGAGAAGCCACAGAGCAGGAGAGGGGAAGAGATGGAGAGGTCATGGCCACTGTGGCACAGAAATGAACCCTCCAATACCATCATGAGACAGAGCACGATAGGGAAGAGGAAAAAAGAGAGAGGTGTATTGCTAACAAATTAGTTTTGGCTCGTCTTTAGAGATTGGCCACTTTGATTGGTTCCTGGAGTCTCTTTGGCACACAGCAATTAGGAACCACACAACCCCTGTTCTCCACGGAGACAAAAAAAAAAGCTGAAGGAGCTGCTGCTGCTGCAGCTTTGCCATGCTGACAAAATGTTGGCTGCATTCTGGTGAGGGAAGATGAAGAGGAGCTAAGACAAAGAAAAAGCCAAAAAAAAATAAAAAATTTTGATGCATACACTACCAGTCAAGGTTTTACATACACTTTCTCACTTAATGGGTCTCGTTAGTTTTATGACTATTTACATTGTAGGTTCTCACCAAAGGCAACACAACTGTGATGATCACACATGGAGTATATATAAATATATATATTTATTAACAAAAAATGTTAAAATAACTCTAAAAATGTTTACATTTTAGATTCTTCAAAATAGCCACCCTTTGCTTTGAGGGACGGCCAAAGGTTAGTATTTCAGTCATCAAGGCAAAGGGCAACTAATTTAAGTAATCTAATATAAAAACATATTTGTGCTATTTTGTGGTTTAAACCAAATTCTGAACCTACCATCCTTATGTCACAGCTGAAATTGAGACCTCTGATGCAAACAGCTACTCACTGGGAATTCTTTCCTTTTGGGCTTTTTTATAAACTGGACAGATGGTTGTGTGTGAAAATCCCAGAGGATCTACAGGTTCTGAAACACTCAGACCAGCCTGTCTGGCACCAACAATGCTACTTTCAAAGTCACTTAAATCACTTCTCTTTCCCATTTTCCTAGATGGTTTGAACTGCAGCAAGTCATCTTCACCATGTCTAAATGCTTCTGGACAAATAGCTGCTACCATGTAATTGGCTGATTAGCTATTTGTGTTGACAACCAGTTGAATATGTGTATCTCATAATGTGACCAGTGAGTATAGGTATTTATAGAGGTTTTAATTTGAAATGCCTAAAGACTACACTTAGTTTTGTGGTTTTAACAGACTTGTTGATCTGAATCAGACGACATCCAGTACTAAAAATGCTTTTATTTTGCCTACATAGAGCACGTTCTATCAAAATAAAAAAATAAAAAATTTCAGGTGCTATGTTTTCATGCGAGATAAAGTCTCTATCTCAACATGTTCTTTGTCTTATTTTTGTACAAATAAAAATGTTATGCACTCTAATGAAGCGTTAATAAAAGGGCCAGTTATAAGGGATAAATACCGACAGCCGAGATCTTTCAGGTCTGTATTTGAATTGTGAGTGATATGATAATTTCAGACAGATATGTTCAATATGCTGCTTTAGGTTGAAGGTGACTCTGTCTTTGTTTAGTGTGTGCGTGTGTGTGTGTGTCTGTTTTCAGTGTTGCTCATTTCGACTCAGATTGAGCCCCTGTAGCCCATCCCTGTGTGGTCACTTCAGGGTGTCCTCCTGACCTCCTCTCTGCTCATCCACAACACCATAACCCACTCTGACAGATTCACTGTCCTCATCTCAGGAACATTCAGATGATTTTTTTAGCACTGTACATGTGTACAGAATTGTCATACTGTATCATACTTTTATTGTACACAGATTAAATATTATGCACTGTTGATCACCTTTATAGGCCACTCTGGGAATGATGTGCAGAAACCCCTTTTAGCTGGATAATCTTACAGTGACAATTTTGGTAAAATCATTGTTTAATCTGTGTGTATTTATTCAGTGAGGCAAAAATCATACATTAAGAAATTTTTGCTTAAATTCAATTATCAGTGGCAAAATGGTTGGGATCTTTGCTGTTAATACTTTCTACAACCCTTTATAAATAGAACAGCACTTAGTTTTCTTCTATAACATTTCACAGGGTTGGAGCATCTAGAGAGAGATTTGTAACTACTCTTTGCAACTTCTCCAGGTAATCCTGGAGAAGTTGTAATGAGGTTTTCATTGGTTTATATATGGGAACTGTTATTACCATAGAAAAAGTTAATATTGTGTTTGTTGAATCATTTCTATGTTGATTTGGCCAAATATTTTGGGTCATTGTCTTGTTGAAAGACCCAATGACGAGCTTCTTTCATTTTACTGATATTTCACCACATTATTGAATAAAATGACCGGGTCTTTCAAGTTCACCAAAGTGCCATGCACCCCACTGAGGTTCCCATGAACTTTAGAGGTGAAACAGGTCCACAGTGTCACAGATCTTCCATGAGGTGCTTTTCCACATATTCATCCATTTTTGTTCAGACGAAGCCAATATGGAGTGTTTGTTGTCAAACTTTCAATCTGAGTCTCATCTGAACAAAGCAAACAGTTTTAGCTAAAGTCCCTGTATAGATAAACAAACTGCACGTTCACGCTTATATTGGTAGGACAGATAAGGCCTTTTCTTGGGATAACTCCCTAACAATGGGTTGACTGGTGAATAACAGAAAATCATGGATTACTAAGTAAAAGATCCTAGCCTCATCACTTTTAAAGAAACGTATTAATTAATGTATGCTCCTGATTCATTTTTTTTTTAATCGGGGGTACTATTGGTTGTGCTACATCTGATTTTGTTAAAAACAAAAAGCTTTAAAAAAAAAACTTAACATAGGATTTTCATACCCCCACTGAATAGAGGAACTCAAGTCAAAGGTTTTATAATTTTCCAGTTTCATATTGTGCTGCTGCAAACTTCTCAGATGAATAAAAAAATATTTTAGCTTTAAATCTGCCAGGGGTAAAAATTATTTTGGCCTTACTTGTAGGTTATTTGTTTTCTTTCTCACTTATTTTGTCTTTAAATTCTTGCTTTAAATGAGATATTGTGACTTGGAATGACAGGGTTGAGAACTAATCTTGTTTTGCTTTTAGCATTGCTTTTAACATTTAACTCTGAGTTGCTGGCATGCACACATTGTTAGGTGAGTACATGCTTACGTTCTTCTGTGAATGTGTAGAGGGGCATGTTGTTTGAAAGTCTAAAAGCTGCTGCTGTGTCTGCTATGCCTAAAGTTAGCAGCAGTGGTTTAATTTACTTGTGGTGACACAGCACACCAAGACAGGCAATTAATCTTCATCCTGGGAAGTGTCTGACTGCTGTGCTCATTTACAGCTTTTTTTAAAAAGTTCTCTAAGGTTTCATAAAGAACAACAGAATGCATGTTGTGGTCAACATACTGCTATCTCACTGTTAAATGCCCTTCACCTGAACTCTGAATATGCACTGTAAAAGCTTGATTTAAATGCAAGGAAGAAATAGTGTGAATTGATGAATTTATTTAAAGAGGTGCTTTAACCAATTATATTTAACCATCATCTTGTATAATGGGTTTTCCTATGCCTAATCATCCTCACTGCCTCGTCTCTGTGCTCTCTTCCTCTCCACGCATGAGGAAAGTTACAGAGGAAGTTCGCCCAACTCCCGTGGCTTGGGTGGCTTCTCATTGTGTTCTTTATTCATGTGTTATTTGTTTATGCATGTTAATTATTAAAAATTTGGTGCATTTTACAAAGGTTCAAGTCTGCAGATAATGATTCCTTTCCATTCTCTCCCAATAGGTTGTGTTTGTAATTTTCTTGAATATAAAAGTTGCATAATTCATGTGTATCGGCGGGCCGCATCTATTAATTATGTCTGTCTTTAAGGTGCTTGCGTCTTTACCACATCTTCTTTTCCCTTTATTCCTCCCCTCATTCTTCCTCTCTCTCTCACACACAATCTCTCTTTATCTTCTCTTCTGAATCATAACAGAAATAAAGATTTTGCAGCCATTCCCTGACTGATCTCTCTCTGATTTTTGAGTTCGGGAGGGTCAAATGGACTGTGTCCAAGTCTCAGCTTGAAAAATAAAAGATGAAAAGAAGCTGTAAAGAAAGGGGGGAAAGTTTGCAGTGTTGCTATGATGTAAATGCCCTTATTTAGTAATTTATAGAAGGGGGGAATTGAGCACAATTCTTTGGAGATTCATAAACTATTGATGTGTCTAATCTTTCAGATCCTGCCAACATGATGATCATGATATGTGTTAGCGTGAGACACTTCAACCCCCCAACACACACGCACACACTGTAACTATTCACATCTACTCCCTCCCATACACACACACACACACACACCATTGTTCGTTCTGTCACTGTTTCCCATTTTCTGTCCTTGCCTTTAGCTGTACCCTAAAGTTTCCGGCCTCACTCATCTCATAGCGCTGATAAACAGCAGACAGGTCAGGGAGGAACATGTAGAGAGGTTTACAGCAGAATTAGATTAAGAAGCAATATCCCCAGCTTTTGAGGTCTCACAGAGCAACGTTCAATCCATTATCTAAAAGTGGAAAAGTATAGTACAACTGTAGACGTTCCAGGATATGGCCATCCACCTAAAGTGATAATGGGAGAATTAATCAGAGAAGCAACCAAGAGGCCCGTGGAGGACCTGCAGAGATATGATACAGCTACTAGTTATGCACTCCACAAACCTATCTCTTAAGAAAAAGTTGTCAGAGAATAGACTCACACCGCACATCATCACAAGCAACCCCACAGTAAAATATGGTGGCGGCAGCATTATGCTTTAGGGAATACTTTTCTTTATTAAAATCAGGTACAGCTACCCAGAGTTGATGGGAAGATGGATGGAGTTAAATACAGTTCAATCCTTGAAGAAAACCTGGTGGAGGCTGCAAAAGACTTGAGGGGTTCATAAACGTTCAAGTATTATACCATTCTAGCCAGAGCTAGAATGGAATGGTTTAAACCAAAATATTTTTATTTTTTTAATATTTATGTTGTAGAACGGGTCACTCAAAGTCCAGACCTAAATCTCTACAAGAATCTTGGGAATTCTTCATAGACAGTCTCCATCCAATAAGACTGAGCATTTTTAAAGAAGAACGAGAAAAATGTCAGCCTCAAGATGAGTAAAGCTGGATAAAGACAAACCCTTACAGACTAGCAGGTTTTGAAGAAAAAAAAGATTTAATGAAGTGTTGACTGAATACGGATGCCTGTCACATTTTTCAAAATTTTATTTGTAAAAGAAGTTAGAAAACAATGTATCATTTTTCTTCCATTTCACTCTCAACAAAATATGTTGAACTTTGTGGTTATAATGTGACAAAATGTGAAAAGGTACATTTGTCAAATTAGCATTCTTTTGACAATTAAGATACTGATGTTGCTTTTGTTGATGAACAATTTAAAATCTTTTATCAAAAAGGTACCGGAATGTGTCTAGTTTAATCAATCTGATGAGATTTGACCTGTAAATAACAAATGGTCCTTTGCATTTGTAAATAAAAACAGACAAAAATAAAGAAAAAGAAATGAAAGAAAGATCGAGCATCCCAAGATTTGAGACATGCTTTCCAAATGCAACAATACAGTACGCATAATATATGTGTAGTCTCTCGTTGAATGGGGGTGCAATCTTCAAAAATCTACCAGACAGTGCATTAATTAATATTAATCTGAAGATATTTTTTTTTACTAGAAAATTACGCTCTGTGTAAAATATATACTAGCAACTGATAATTTGTTTCAATTATGAACATCTAAAACCACACAGAAAGCAACAGCAATATAGGTATCTGAGTCCCTGAACATTTTTAATTTCTAATTTTTATAGACTCAGAATTTAACATTTTATTTTCACCCATTTTAATGTATAAATTCAACAGTTCACATGAAATTGAATGCAGATATTTCTATATTAAGGCTTTAAATATAGAAACTACAAAAACTCAGGCTGCATGGACATGGATGAATAGACTACCACAATACTTCTAATAAAATGTTTACCTGTTTTATTAATACATTTATTGTGCAAAAAACAATCCGGATTCCTCATTGTCATTATGTGTTCAATGATCTGAAAAACAACTGGCTTTGAAACCTTTAGAGGCGTATGATTCACCATGCATTAGTAATTTTTTAACTAGGATCAAAAGCAAACCAAGAAAGCAATAGCTCAAATTATAAACTGAGACCCAAGTTAAAGAAAAGATAAAGAAAAAAGGCTGACATTAAGGTGCATATGTCCATATTTTGCGTAAAACCAACCTTAACAGTATGCTGGCTGGAGTAATTTACTTTTTTAGAAATTTAGATATTTATTATGCAGACAGTAGGACAGGGAATAAAGTGAAGTAAAATACAAATGTTTTTCCATACTCAACATTCTGTTGTTTTTTCAGGACTGCATAGAAACTCTGTAATATTTTGTTGTACTGCAATTATTGTCTCAGATGTGCATGTGCATGTCTGAATAAGCTTCGCTTCCTTCCACTCTTCACTTGAAACAATCTGTGGTCTAATCAGGCCCAGTTAACAAAAGCAACAGCAGGAACCGGACTGGAAATCTATGCACATCTAAATAATACACACATCGGTATATGCCAAATCTCTCAGGCAACAATCTCCCCCCTAAGGGTGCATGCCTGGAGCTCATTTGTATACAAAATAAATCTAATGTATGCTTTCAACACATATTTAACATATGCCACTCACTGATAAATTATTCACAAAAAATGAGGAGCTTACATTTTTAATCGCCACCGTTTCGTCTTCCCAATGAGGAAAAGGGAAAAGGGAGGACAATTGGTCCGAGGAGAGAATTAAAAGTATTTTGTCAAGGTTATCTAAGTAAAGTAGTTATTTTAAAGAAAAATAATCTGCACAGGCTACATTGCAGGAAAAAAAAAAAACCTCCTCAATTTTTACCCCAACAAGTGCAACATATGACTTTTAAAGATTCAGCTTAATTAGTTTAGAAAGTTTTTGTTGCAAAGTGTGCACCCATGTGTTGTGCTGCTGCAGAAGGAGTTTCCCCCTCTACCGAGTCACTCACGTTAACCCACATTTGCACGTTGACTAACACATGAGCTCACCCAGAAGCTGAACTGTGAAGGTTAGATGTATTTAGGGGGTGATTTGCGACACAGAGATGATTCATAATGCAGCCATGCAAACAGTTGTTCTACATAATAAGTATTCAGAGGTGTGCAAGTAACAAAAAATATTTGAAATTAAGTGGACACAAAGAGCAATGTGCAAATTTTCAAGTCAAATCTTTACTAACACCTGCACACCCAAGCAGTGACAATATTTTAGTAATCTGTCTCTTTGAAAATAGTTAAAAGTGTGTGTTCCTGTCTTTGCTGCAAGCATATTTACTCATACAGTACATACACACTCAGTTCAATGCTTAAACATAAACATCATAGATGCACATGGATGAACACCCATAGTCCCTCTGTGCGTCTTTGCCCTCAGCACGTTTGGCACGTAACATGAATCTGACGAATGTGACGACAAGCTCTCCTGACACCATGCATGTCACAAGAACCTGGGCCAGAGCTGGTTATGTTTATTTAACTCCACTGAACCAACATATTTCTCATGGTTGAGTAAGATGTTGTTGGTGAAATGGGTTGGTACGGAGGAGCTTCACTTGAATTGTGTTTCATCAGGTCAATTCTTTGATTTGCATAATTCGTGAATTTAGAAATCTCTTACTCTTCTTTAAAGGTTGTGAATGCAGGTTTCAACCTCTTTGTGGGAAAATAAGTAGGCTGAACCAATTTACTTTTTTGGTTTAACTTTTTAACTTTTATTTATGCATGCCAATGGAAGAACATCCCAAATACAAACAGGACTTTCTACCAAAATATTAATTGTACAGGAGTGCCCATGGCAAGAAAGGGCTTCTGAGCTGCACTATTAAATACCCTCAGAAATGTTCATATTTTCTTAGTTCTTTCCTTTGTAATATCTCTAAAGTGTTGCCTGTTTGAAATCTTTCAGTAAATGGCATTAGTATCACGGTCTATTATCTTTCACAAACAAAGAAAAACAAAAAAATGTTTCCTCAGTCAGAAATATTTTGTGGTTACAACACCCATCGTAACATTGTAACTAGTGTAGTTTTTGTTGTCACCTGTCTTGTGGGGGTCTGGTTTGGGGACCAGTGGATTTCGTCTCTTCTTTTGCAGATGCTGTGGTCCTGCTGGCCCCCTCTAGCCAAGACCTACAGCAGGTGCTGGGGCGGTTCGCAGCCAAGTGTGAAGCGACTGGGATGAAGATCAGCTCCTCCAATCCTGAGGCCATGGTTCTGGACCGAAAAAGGGTGGCTTGTCCTCCTTAGGTTGGAGGGGAGTTCCTTCCTGAAGTGGAGGAGTTCAAGTATCTTGGGGTCTTGTTCACGAGTGACGGGAGAATGGAGCGGGAGATCAACAGACGGATCGGTGCAGCTGTCGCAGTAATGGGGACGCTGTGCCGGTCTGTTGTGGTGAAGAGAAAGCTGAGCCGAAAAGCGAAGCTCTCGATTTACCGGTTGGTCTACTTTCCTACCCTCACCTATGGCCATGTACTTGGGTCATGACCTGAAAGAACGAGATCCCGGATACAAGCGGCTGAAATGAGCTTCCTCCGTAGGGTGGCTGGGCACTCCCTTAGAGATAGGGTGAGGAGCTCGGCCATCCAGGAGGAGCTCGGAGTAGAGCCACTGCTCCTCATCATCGAGAGGAGCCAGTTGAGGTGGCTCGGGGATCTATACTGGATGCCTCCTGGACGCCTTCCTCGGAAGGTGTTCCAGGCACAACCCACCAGGAGGAGGCCCAGGGGAAAGACAAGGACACACAGGAGGGACTGTGTCTCTTGGCTGGCCTGGGAACGTCTTGGGCTCACCCTGGAGGAGCTGGAGGAGGTGTCTGGGGAGAGGGACGTCTGGGTGTCTCTACTGAGTCTGCTGCCCCTGCGAACCGGTCCCGGATGGAACAGAGGATGACAAGAACAATTTTTACAACCATGGAAAATGTGAAAAACAGGGTTGTTTTTATTTCTTTAAAATATTTTCCTGTGAAGTTTGTTTTCCAAAATATTACATTGAGCATTGTTGCTTCCTTAATGAGCTTATAAAAACAAGATGCATATTGATGACACATCTGTTTATGATATTTCATGACGAAAAGTTTGAATTTGCATAGCCTACAAAGCTGGATGACAACTTTTTTCTGTGCGTTTTTCCAAACTGAAGCTGCTTACAGACTTAATTATCATTTCAGGGAGGAAACACACTAACATTAGCCTTGCAATTTAGCAAAGAAATTGGAAAGGAAGGAAGGAAGGAAGGACAGACTGCTACCTTTATGACTTTTAAATGAAGTCCTAGGAAATAGGGTTGGTGTAGGTGTTAGCATGGGGATAACACTGGGCAAATGGGATTTGGACAAAGTAAATTCACTGACCTACTGCCCCAAAGTCCAGCAAGTTCACAAAGAGATCTACACGACATAGCAACCACAGATCATCATGGATTATGGAACAACAAAAAAGCTATTAATGACCCTTTCTCCACTATAACCTTTCATCCTTTCTTTGTTCTTATAACTCACACTCCCTTCACCCCTCCACAATTTTCTCTTTCACTAAATGAAAGTCAGTCTTCTCACTCCTTCTCTTGCTTTCTGTCCTTCTTAGTAAATCTGCCTGACTCTCTCTTTCTCCTCTCTGGTTAAGAATAAGGAGCAGCACCGCTATTCAGAACAGTAATTGCATTTCTGTCCTTTGTTAGAGCCGAGTGTTATTTTCCATTAATGGCTGGACATATTATATAAGCAAGTCTTTATGGGAGTGATAATGGCTGAGGACACATGAGTAGGGAGCTCTGCAAGTGTATCAGTGTTACACTTTTTTGAGGGACACAGCAGAGCTTTCATTAATACTTGAAGTGGACAAACCTAATGATCACACACACAAACACAGCAAAGTAGAATTTACACACACGTTAAAACTGATTTTCAAAAATGTTGGGACATTGTCTGAACTGTAGAAAAAAAACAATAGAGTTTCCACAGCAAAGGAACATGGGAGGTTTGGCAGGAGGAAATCAGTCTTATTATTAATCACAAAAATTGTATTGAAACTTAAATCCTTAAAATACTTAAAAAACCTAAAATACTTGTAAGATTTTTAGCTACATGTATAAATTCTGAAAGCAAAAAGAAGAAAACCAACACATTCCTTAAATAAATGAACTTTTCCTTCGAAGACAGAAACTGAATCTGGGAATGACAACACACCAGCATGGAGGGCATTCTAGTATTAAGTCGGAAAACAATGTGATTTGCCAATTCTTATGGTGCTACCTACTATTAGTGGTACAAGCTTATATGAATGCATTTCTCCCTATTTCATGTGTTAAAACACTAGAAGAAGACATCCATGAATAGAGGTTGTATAAGTAGATGAAAACAGCTAATAAATAGTGTATGCCTGCAACCTTAACTATGTTTTATAGGCATGGCAGTCATATTGGATATTGAATTCAGGGCTGCATGGAGACCTCCGACTGTTCAAGTCATCATTCCAACTTCATAGGATGTTGTTATATTTCCAACTGGGAATTAGTTCAGTCTGAGTTCTGAGTATAAACATAGCACTGCATTAAATCTACAGATAGAGTGGCAATAGCATGGAAAGGTTTAGCAATGTCATTAAAAAAAGAGTCTTTTGCAATGGAAGTTGAAAAGATCTTCAACAAAGCAGTCATTATCTGTGGGTAAACAGTTCAACAATTTAGGAATAACATTTCATAAGTAAAGTTGAAAAAGAAGGATTTTTGAAACGTGCTATCCAGAAACTTGAGGAAATCCCTGTAAGTCCGCTTATGATCAAAGAAGGCTACAGGATTGTTCATAAAAGCACTGGATATAGTGAGCTTCTATTCTATTTAATTATGCCATTTAAAACTTCCTTTTTGTTCATTTGGGAGGATAGAGTTCAATACTAAATACTGAATAAAAAGAATTTCTGGAAGGAAGCAGGGTGCAGTTATAAAACCATTAGAATTAGCAAATATGAACTGGGAATTACATTCTGCTTCAAAGCACAAGTAGGAAAACATAAATTTTTACCAATGAAGCAACAACTAGTATTTGGTTATGGGGTGGATGCCCCTGTCCCCCTTTTAAGTATGACAAACATTCAGAAAACCCAACAAAGAGCACAGTGATGTGCTGATGTAAAACTAATGCCTTCTTGTACAGCAAAGCTAATTCATTTATAGTTGCAAAATGTTACATCAAATACACATAGCATGAATTTGGTTATAAATTGGTTATAATGCTACATAGAATGATGATTATGTTTTGTTTGTGTGTGTGTGTGTGTGTGTGTGTGTGTGTGTGTGTGCATCCTGGACAGGTCAGCCGAGTGTCACACCAGTCATTTACCGGCTCTGTCTGTGTTACTATTTCAAAACAAACATAGTGAGATGAAAGTTTTGATCCCAGGCAAATAAACCGGTTTATAACAGCTTTCAAAGGCGAAATGGTCTAAAATCTGAAATTACTTCAATTTAGGTGGCAAAATTTAAGGTTTTGTTGCATAAGGTGCCTTGCTGCACAAGAGCGATGAGTGAGTAGATAAGGAGGCGAACATGACATGACAGATAATTTAAGCAGTGAGTTACCAGCCAGACCACCAAGGTGACTGCTGATGTTGTTTGTGAACATCTCCTTGCAAGCTGCTAGATATTTTCTGAGTTATGCCTGAGTTTGATGTTCTGTACGTAGTTGTCACTCTTAGGCAACTGTTGGCTACATTTTATATGTTCCACATGTACAAAGAAGCTTAGAGAGTCATTGGTGGTCATTCTTCTTTTTCATACAGGCTTTTAAGGCATTCCTTTGGTGAGACGAGATAAGAGATTTTGAAGAAAGACTTTGGGAAACCTCAGTGAAAGATATTTCCAGAATGGCAGGGAATCAAACACTTTGCTTGTGGCTCAGTGGGAAGCGTAGTCATTCATGTATCCTGATGCTCAACTGTGAAGCATCACAGGGGTTTCATGCTGAGCCCTTGTCTCTTATGCTTTGACAACACAAAAAGCCACAACTTAAAAATAACCAATAATCATACAAACAATAAATTGATATATATCATATAAATAATGAAGTCACCTTTACAGACAGCAGTGATGAAGAGATAAATAACATGTTAATAATGATTTTAAACAGATTTAATTGAGATATAGTTGTTTTTTGTAATCAATAGTATATCATACAGTATCTGCTGCTCTGCAGAAATTAGGGCTTGAATATATAGCTGGCTTCTAAGTTAAACATCATTGATGATCTGCATCTGTTGTGTTTTGTTCGTTTTTATTTTCATGAGGCCTTGGCATGAAAAGGACGATCCACCTGACAAAGACAATGCACACATCTGAAAAAGGCAATGATGATTTGTTAATAAACTATGTTTAATAAATAGCTTAACAGTTGTTCAAGCAGAGAAAATGTGGATAATAATTCACCACAAAACCATGTAGCATCTATTTTACTGCAAGAACAAAGGATGATGGGAAGTGACAGTGGTGCCTGGGGCAAAATGGGAGAACAGAATAAATGGAGAAACAGAAAGCAGGGGTGAGCAATGCTATTACATCAGTGAAATGTACACACATATAAATTATACCACAGAAGCACGAGGTCAGTAGGACAGGCCATCTACTGGTCCGATTTTTTTTCCAACAAATAAAGAGTATTGGAATAGAGCTGGTGGGTTTGTAACTTTTTGGGTCATACAAAGGAGAGGCATTTCAATTAGGAAGCTTTAGTTTTGATTAAAAATGAACTGTCACTACCTTTTTCCCGAAGTGGTCTGTGTTTTCTCTTAGGTAGGCAAACTGGCTGCTGCCTCCAGCTTAACATATTTAATTTAATTTAATTTAATTCAAAAATACTTTATCAAAACCAAAGGGAAATTAAATGTTGTTGTTGCCCATATTATCCAGGTTACTTTAAAGAGTTGTTGTAGATGCTGAAGACTGCTGGCAGGAAGGGGTATAGGTCTGTCTTACATTGGATCTGAAGAAACCTCTGACTGTAGACATTCTGTTGTTGTATGTCCCTGTCATGAGGTTGATGCTTAGGGTTGCCTGTTATGTTCTTCATTTTATGAAAATCCTTCTTTTTCACCATCCAGGTGTTCCAGAGCAGTCCCCAGAACAGAGCCAGCCTTCTTTATCAGCTTGTTCAGCTGATTGCACTTTCTACAACAGACTCATTGATGATTTGCAGTGTCTTACTGGAAACACTGAAGGACCTAGGCTTCTTCAACAAGCGCATATGTTTAGTCTTTTCTTGTAATGTAGCTTCACTGTTGCATCTCCAGTCTTGTGTGTTGTGCAGATGAATATAGTGTTAGTTTTTCCTCCACCTCCTCCACGTTTAGTGTTAGTGACATACTTCTGTTTCTTCTGAAATCATAATTCAATTGTCTCCGTTGTTTTGTTCACATTCAAAACTAGATGATTGTTCCCATGTCACATGTCACAATGAAATCCACCAGCTAACTGTTCTCAGATTCTTGTCCATCTCTAATCCAGCCAAAAACTACTGAGTATATCTATATACACTGGAGGGGTTATCCATTTGAACAGATGAAGCTAAACTTAATATCTTACACAGACACAATTTGAAGAAGCAATGGCCTCCCCGGCAGTCAACATTAATATGACAAGACACTACAAATCTGAAGATCATGGTATGACAGACCTCAGTTGGCAGGATTAGGTTTTAGAATTAGTTTGCAAATCTTTTTGTCTGAAAGTGCTGCTCCACATCTTTGACCAGTCTTATTACACTGATGTGAAACTGTATTTAGCCCTGATGAGATTTCTTCAAAGATAATCTGAGCAAATTTAAAATGTTGGTTTCAAGTGATGATTTCATTTATTAAAGAGAAAAAGATGCCCAAGCCAACATGGCCCAATGTGAAAGTGTTGCTCCCATTGTTAAATTAGAAATCAAATGTAATGAACTACATAGAAACTGTCTGACAACACGCACAAAGGAGCATCTTACACTTTTGATTATCTTAAAGACCTAAAAAAAAGACCTGTAAAACTAACACATTTTGAAAAAAGAACAGTAAAATATGGTGGTGGTAGTGTGCTGCACTAATGGGGCTTTGCTGCTTCAGGAACTGAAATTGATTGAGCCACGAATTTGGCTCTCCAACTGAAAATTATGAAGGACAATGCTCAGCCATAAGTGTCTACCCGTAAACTCAGTCGTACTTGGGTTCAACAGCAGGACAAGAATCTAAAGCACACCATCAAGATCACCTCTGATAAAGGGTTTGGAGTGGTGTAGTCAAAATCCAAAGTCCAAAGAAGGGTTGTCCAAACTTCCCTCATAGTGATGCAAAAGCCTCATTGCCAGTCAATACAAATACTTGATGGCAGTTATTGAGACTGAGGGTGGCACAAACACTTATTTGATTTAAGGGCAATTATATTTTCACATAGGACCATGTTGGTTTGAATACCTTTAGTGTCTTTATAAATAATACATAATTATTTGAAAATGATTTTGTTGTAACTCATTTTAGGTCTTACATTAACATTGTTTGATTATTTTAAATATTTCACTGTTACAAAAAAGCAAAAACAGGACAAATCCTTAAGGAGGAAAATATCTTTTCTTGGCACTGTACACACACGAAATGACAGTTCACAAAAATGACAGAAGTCAATGTTAAAACATATTATAGATCACAGTTAATGCTTCTTGTATAGGAAATTGTTAAACAGGAAGTGTTACACTGATGTAAATAATTTCATGGAATGGATTTTTGAGACCTTCTTATCAGTAACCATTCAGTTGGTTGACAGATGTTATAGGTTGATGAAAATCGAAACTGTTTAAATTAACTAAGCTTTCAAAGAAAAAAAATATAAATAATTAAATAGGTTTCTTTACACTTTAGTTAGAATTCCCCTAAAGGTGTTATAAAGTCTTTGTTGAGGAAACATAACTATGTAAAAATACTAACATGGACCTTCAAGACTTCTGAATACAGGTTCTCAATAAAATACTGCTTAGTCTAGTGAAAAACATAGTAATCATCTCTACCATCCTGTATCCATTAAAGTTGAAGTACAAAATAAATCCCATATTAAACTCTGAAAGTCAAGTTGTTTGTTCTTTTACCAAGAGGATACATGCGATGAATTACATCGTGCCAAGTAGGATCAAACTCCATCATTCTTACATGTGCCTCCAAAGGTAATGTAGCAGAGAGATCATAACAGCATATCTCCCACATAATGCCTTGTAATAAGATCTCAATTCACAGCTCAACTACCTCCAAACAGATAGAGGATAAAATGGTTTTCACCTCTAAGACGTCGTAAAAAGGACTCCGAGAGAGATGGGCTGTGCCATTTCACCCGATATTTACATATTTAAAATTATCATTAATTAATGATGTAATAATACCAGAATGAGGTGTGTTTATTTTCCAAAGCACACGTCTGATATTTGCACACACATAAATACATACACATAAAGGAAAAGGCACAAACATCCTTCCATCTGTTAAAATTCTAATTATATGATGAAACTCTATAAAGAAAAAAATTATGCACACAAAATACGAAGTGTATTCTGTGCGGATTGGAGGAAATTTTGAAAAAATAAAAAATGAATAGTGTGCTATTGAATACATTAAAAAGAATTTTCTCTCTTTTTTAATGTTCTTAATGATTACTTTAACCTCTGGAAGTCTCCTGGTGCCTCCAAATGGCCAAATAAATATTAACTGGATTAGTCAGATAATAAGGACTGTCAAATTAGCCACTTAAAGCATTTGGCATGCTGAGGTGATAGAAATTATCTTCTGTGCAGATAGAGTATCTGCATACCAAATCATAAGACATTAAGTAACGAATTATTGCTACATTTATGTAGAGTTGATGTATATTCCATACCAGTGTCGATTTATGTGGCAGCTCTGAGTTGCAAAGGTCAAGCAAAGACATTTTTTGATGTGTATAAAAAAAATATGTGACAGCCTGACTTAACTGTAGTTAAGATTATGGATGCTAGAATAACCTAGAGTAAACTTAAATAGGAAATGTTAGTGCAGTATTTTCTGAAAACCCCATATCTTTATATGCTATAGAAATGTGAGTCAGATACACAATAGCATGAAGAGGGTTTAGCGCAGGTGTACAAGTGTAGTTTTTGTAAACCTTTGTCACTGGTCTTGTTCATAACTTTCATGGACAAGTTTTTTAGGCACAGCTAAGGTCTGGTTTGGGGACCAGAGGATTTCGTCTCTTCTTTTTGCACATGACGTGGTCCTGCTGGCCCTTTCTAGCCAAGACCTACAGCATGCACTGGGGCAGTTCGCAGCCCAGTGTGAAGCGGCTGGGTTGAAGATCAGCTTCTCCAAGTCCGAGGCCATGATTCTCGACCGGAAAAGGGTGGCTTGTCCTCTTTAGGTTGGAGGGGAGTTCCTGCCTCAAGTGGAGGAGTTCAAGTATCTCGGGGTCTTGTTCACGAGTGACGGGAGAATGGAGCGGGAGATCGACAGACGGAGCGGTGCAGCTGCCGCAGTAATGGGGGCGCTGTGCCGGTCCATTGTGGTGAAGAAAGAGCGGAGCCGAAAAGCGAAGCTCTCGATTTACCGGTTGGTCTACGTTCCTACGTAGGGTGGCTGGGCACTCCCTTATGGTCCTTTCACACCGAACGCGGATTCTGCGAATATTTCGCATCATTTGTGTGCTTTTGCCCGCTTGACATTCCGCGTGAACTCCGCGTTGCCATTTGGCAACAAGCGGCAACGCTTCGCCGCGTCATCAAATAGGAGGAGCTTCCATCTGCTGCTTGCTGGTTTCAACTGAGATGGACCTAATTATGGTGTTTTACCTGTGGAGAGCCAAAAAACGCCGCCGCTGTCGACG
Organism: Crenichthys baileyi; assembly: GCA_036173005.1. NCBI lineage: Eukaryota > Metazoa > Chordata > Actinopteri > Cyprinodontiformes > Goodeidae > Crenichthys > Crenichthys baileyi. Next base: position 90,702 of record JAHHUM010002963.1, on the reverse strand, counting down.
TCCCTGGGTTCAGCAGATTCTTCAGGGACGGGAACAGTTCGAAGAGTACCACCACCTACTCCAGGAGCTGCGTCTGGATGACGGTCGATTTCAGCGGTACTTCCGTCTATCCACGACCCAGTTCGAAGATCTGCTGTCCCGCGCTGGGAGACGATCAGCCTCCGGGACACCAACTACCGGAACTGTATCCCCGCTGCTGAACGCCTGTCCATCTGTCTTCGGTGAGTAAATAAATCTCAGCTCAATAAAAAAAATGCCAATTTTTAATGTCCACTTCTCCTAAATATAAGATATTTGTGCCTAAACATAACCAGGCCAGGTCCTTTCTGTACTTGTCTCGGTAAAAGTAATTAGTTGAGTCATACAACTCTGGCTTGCCGCACATTGCCACTATGATCTGGTCCTCCATCTTCACTGACAACCGCTTCTTCTCCGCTGCGGTCTTTCAGCCTACGTCACAGCCACATCCAGTCCCTGATTGGTTGACGCGATGCGAATTTAGGAAAAACTTCAGATTTTTCAAATCGTCCATCGCTCTCGCTTCACTCGGCGCCCTTCCAAACCGCGTTCTCCGTCTCCTTCGCACCGCGCCGCTCCGCGCCGCTCCGCGCCTCTACATAGGGATAACATGTAAATCGGCCGCTCCTATCGCAGAATCCGCGTTCGGTGTGAAAACATCATTAGAGATAGGGTGAGGAGCTCAGCCATCAACTCGTCCATCGCTCCGAGGAGCGTTTTAGAGGTGGCCTGGCTACGTTAGCCAACTACCCGACTGTTACATAGCCACAGCATTAATGTGCAGGTGCCAAAACAAACCCCACAAACAGACAAAGTTCTGTGTAATAAGATCAGGTCTGATTTACAGAGTAAAGTTATTCAAACTATGTTTTCAAACTCTAGATGCAAAGTTTGGTTTGTGAGCAACGTTCTGTAATTACATAAGGACTGTATTTCTCAAGTTTTAAAACAACAGCACAGTTTTATGCATTGTTTTGACAATTTAGTTGCATATTACAGAAATCATTTACAACAATATCCGGCACACATAACTGGAGGAGAGGATTAACTTATGCTCTCTGTAACAATTCTGCCCTCTTTTTGTATAGCCAGTAGTGCAGCAGGTGGCATTAATTTCTGTTTTCCTCTCCTGTGTCACAAAATTACCACCTGCTTTGTACCTCACAAAACTGACTGTGTTTCACAAACAGAGCTGGTCTTTAAGAATCAGATGGTCAAATATAAACATACATAGTCAGATTTTTACGTAAATGTAGGCATTAGGCCTCATTCAAATGCATGTTTCCACAGACAAATGTTATATCACTTGGCAGTGTTATTTGAGGTGCAATTCTCCCTTTTTAAGAGTTTGGTGAATTAGATGCATTAACTCAACATGTTTTGGTTTGCATGTCTTTTGTGAGTGCAAGCTCTCTAATAATTCAGTTGTATGCGCAGCATTAACCATTTTCAGTAATTTTGTGTGTTCACACCTGTGCAGTCTGCTTTCTTCCTGTATGTCTCATGCTAGAGAAGAGTTGAAGCTCCCAGCAGGTTTTCCCATTAGTGAATAAAAAAATCCCCTTTTTTCAAGTTTTTAACCTACAGATTTAAATATATAAAATGAAGACAGACAGGAACCGTGAAGAAAAGGCTGTGATTTACTTGCTGAGTGATTTTAGAAGTTTTTAAATCTAAAGAAAAAAGAAACCTGGTATAAATGCACAGATCTGAAATAGGAGGTTACCCTGTTGAGGATGAGGGTAAAGGAGGAAGACAGGGCTGACATTATTTATGGGCTGAGAGTAAGGTGAACACGAAGCTATATAACAGGCTGAATTTGTCTTTTGAAAAGCCATGTGAAAATTCACTTTTGTGCGTAATATAAAGAATTTGTGGATGCTGACGATGCACATGCACATCATATTCATGCACACAGTCCAACACCTCTCATCCTTTTCATGTATCAATATTTAAGAGTGGTAAAAGTAAGGACATCACTGTTACCAGGCAGACTACAAAACAAGATATAAATTGAAATGAAAAAATTCCAAGAAAAGATGGATGGATGGATGGATGGATGGATGGATGGATGGATGGATGGATGGATGGATGGATGATGGATGGATGGATGGATGGATGGATGGATGGATGGATGGATGGATGGATGGATGGATGGATGGATGGATGGATGATGGATGGATAGATAGATAGATAGATAGATAGGATATAGATAGATAGATAGATAGATAGATAGATAGATAGATAGATAGATAGATAGATAGATAGATAGATAGATAGATAGATAGATAGATAGATAGATAGATAGATAGATAGGTAGGTAGGTAGGTAGGTAGGTAGGTAGGTAGGTAGGTAGTAGGTAGTAGATAGATAGATAGATAGATAGATAGATAGATAGATAGATAGATAGATAGATAGATAGATAGATAGATAGATAGATAGATAGATAGATAGATAGATAGATAGATAGGTATGTGTAGAGGATAAAGAGACTGACTTAGTATCCAGGGAAAAGAGGAACACATCTGGACTTCAGACAAAACAGAGCAGCAGTGAGAGGAGGGGGAGGACATACATTCATTTGAATGAATCATTGCCCTAACAAACACACACATACAATCATATTTACATCACTTCAGAGGGCATTGGACTGGCTCATCTACATTTATTATTACTTTGGGTAAACTTGAAAATACTTTCTTAACCTTAATCTAAACTGCACTCTAGATTGTGTTTTGTTGCTAAATGTAAAGTGCCTTACTTCTCCACAAAGCATGTATCACAAACACATGCACAGCATAGCCATGTTAGCATTCTCTACAACAGCTTTCACCCTGCAGCTCATAGTGCCGTACAGCTGTCAATGCTCGCAAATGGCTAACACGCCATTCAGCTTACACACACTCAGCCACGCACATATTCTATAAAACCTATGTTACAAATAGTATGTTTAATATAGGAAACTACACAATGTCACAATAGCAATGGATGTGCTTGTATGCACAGCTGAACATTTAAGATCTATTTAAAAAGACACCCTGTGGTCATGTTTGTCCTGTTGTAAATATCAGTTCTTAACAAATGACATTTATGTTGGCATTTCTTCCACTCTCCACTCTCTTCACAGAAAACATTAACATTGCTTTTGCTAATGAGCAGGACTGCAACAAAGCTTCCATACAAGAACTTTGCCCCTCAGCTTTTTTTGCCCCCCAATGCGAATGTTTGCATTTGCTTTGCACAGATACACATTCCACAGTCAGGCAGTCAATGGAGCTCCACAGTGGTGCGATGATTGTGCTGGTCAATGTGCTCCGCTGTGTGACTGCATGCCCCCAAGACTGAAGCTGAGTCTAGACACGAGTCAGCCAAGCCGCCCTGCTGACCTATATCCTACAGTTACACTAAGTGAGAGACAGAGAAACGGAGGAAGTGGGAGAAACGAGAGAGGAAGAGAAATAGAGAAGAGCAATGGAAAAGACGTGGGGGGTGGGGGCATGAATAGAGGTTGCAGAAAGTGAAAGGCTGCGATGAAGTAATAGAGCAAATTGAGAGTTGGGGAGGGGGGGGTGATACTAAGAGATAGAGAGTAAGCGAACGTGTAGACAGGAAAGAGGGGGATGGAGTGAGGAAAAGAGAAAAAACGAGGGAGTGATGCGGCTATGGATAATTCAGGATGAGTTAAAAGGGGGGAAGGGAAGAGAGGAGAGGAGAGATTGGAAGTGGCAGCCACTAAAGTAAAAAGAGAGATGACTGAGTTGTAAAAGATGGAACAAAAATGAAAATGCATTTTAAAATCCTCAAAGTAAAAGGACAGCGACTTTAATGATCCCAAAAACTGTAAACACCCAGAAGAATCTAGTCAAATCAGGGAAATAAGTTTCAAAACAACAGCTGTTGACAAAATGCTGTATATTAAATGGCAAAGGAAACTTGAGCACATATTAAAAACACTATACAATTATTTATACAGATTATGAAAAAACTATTGTTAATAATAATAATAATAACATTTCACACCTAAACTGATTAAAAAGCCAGTGAATAAAAATAGGTTTTAACGGTTATTGACAAGAGTGTAAAATGTTAGGCCAGTTGATTCCACAATATGTGTACAAGTTTAGACTTAGGAATAACTAGGTGCAAACTACCATCTGACCTTAAGTGATCTTTAGGGCACTAATGACTGTAAGTGATCGGCCCGATATCTAAGTAAGCAATAAAATCGTAATGATGGACAAGTGAGTACAGGAGAGATATGCCAACGCTTTCTTCTTTGTGTTAATGGATGAGCCACATTATTCTGGACCAACTGGAGCCAAATAAGGAGACTGGCTTAATATTAACATGCAAGTTGGTAAATATTAAAAGCACGGATCACTATTACAATGTCATTGAAACACTCAGCCTTTTGGCAAGCAACTTCATTAAACACTCCTTGCTACCCAGATCCTGGAGAGGCAGTTACTATGACCAGAGATGGTTATTTCTGTTTTAGGATCTGAACCATCCTGGTGCATAACCTTTAAGTCTGACATTATTGTCCTGACAGGGTAGCACAGTATTGTGATCTACAGCTGTGAAGTCCAAAAAGCCAAAAAAAAATAGCAAAACCACTAAAGAAAAAATTTATATCTACCTGCATTGTTGAAATGCACTTTCATGAAAGTCTTCAGGCTACCTACATCACAAGAGGCAGTTTTGCAAGGACCACTAGGACCAAAGATGATTATTTTGGGTTTATCCTAATTGAAATTAGGGGCATTAAGCATCATTTAGGATTTGATTTCATCAAGACATACGAGCAGTGGTTCTAGAGAAAATGTACTGATATGCTTTAATTGTGTACACATATGAGTGTCATCTGCTAACTATGAAAAGAGATGTAATGTTTTGTTTTTTTTAAATAGTTTGGGCCCGAGACTACAGCCTTGAAACACTCCACAGAAGAGGAGACACTCTTCCCAAGATGTATAATTAGGCTCTTTTGTTGACTTTAAAAAAACAACCTTTAAGCAGGTATTAAACATACTTTACCATTAAGCCCACATTTCCATATTAAAATGTTTTAATTGGCCTAATGTAATATTCTAATCTTAAATGTTGTGGGTTTTTTAGCTGTAACTTGAAAAATCATCATAATTAACAAAAAAAGGCTTGAAACATCAGTCTTTGTGTAATTAATCTGTATAATGTGTCTCACTTTGTGAATTAAATGAAACACATAAAAAACAAATGAACTATTCCATAATTTTGTAATTTATTGAGATGCACCTGTAGTGCAGAACCTTTAACATCAGCAAAGTTCTCCAAAAGGTACAGAATGAATTACTGTCTCAAAAAGCAGTTTTGAGATCTAAAGCAACAAGGACAGCAAAATCACCTGAATCTGTAGCTATTAACGAATCATTATTCAATGCAGTTCAAGTCAGTTTATTTATATAGCACCAATTCACAACATAAGGCACTTTACAAAATCAAGTCAATGGAATTATACAGATTCCAAGTCAAGTACATAGATTTCCGTTGATCCCAGTCATCAAACAATGCAGTCAAATTCAGTTTATTATTCAAATTGGTTAAAACGTTTTCTGTCTAAGGAAACCCAGCACACTGAATTGAGTCATTGACTTCATTCACCCCTCTTGGATGAGCACGTAGCTACAGTGGACAGTCGCTTGGTCCTGTCTTTCAGTGTTTAACCCTGTCTCTCCTAAACATAGCTACTGGCTGAGCTTCTACTGTGACTAACCATTTGTGCTCTCTTTCACACTCTAGACTTGAAAACTGGCACGGAGTTCATCTACTTAGCTATCTTTCTCTCATAGATGAAGCCACTAAAGGAGCTGCAACAATTAACGTTTCACTTTGCTTTCCCACCACTGGATCAGTGCTTTGTGTTCTTTTTCTGCCTGCTCTGTTCTCTCAAACCCTCAGGTGGTCGTGGCAGATGGTCGCTCACATTGAACCTGGTTCTGCTGGAGGTTTATTCCTGTTAAAAGGGAGTTTTTCTCTCCACTGTCGCTACATGCATGCTCAGTATGAGGGATTGCTGCAAAGTCAATGTAAGCGACTGTCCACTGTTGCTGCATGCTCATCCAGGAGGAGTGAATGCTCCAAGTCACTGACTCGATGCAATCTGCAGGGTTTCCTTAGAAAAATTTTTGTTTCGATTTAGGTGTTAACAGATATACAAATGTTCTATATTGAGCTGCATTTACCACTAAATACATCTTGCATTCATAAGTACCGTGCACCTTTCGGTAAAAGGCTGGTAATACGAACATTTCTGCAGGTGTAGAAGCAAGTAGGGTGTTATCTTGTATTCTCTTCATCCTTCTTTCTTTCCTCCATTCTATTGTTCTTCTCTCCCCTTTTCCTTTTTGCCCCCCTTTCTCTCTTTTGTGCTTCTTTTTTTTCCCATTCCATTTCTGTCTCCGTGTCCGAAACAATTGAAATAATCCCAAAACAGTTTCTCATAAAGTTTCTTTTTATGAATATCAAGCAGAGCTTTAAAGCATTAGCTGTAATGCTCCACTTGTGAAAGTAAATCTGTTGGGCTTTTTCTTGGCACTCAGACAACAGTTCTGAGTGCTTCTCTGCCGTACAGGACATGGTTAAAAAAAATAAAAAAAGTTTTAAAATATTTTTTTTACCAATTTGAATAATATACTGAATTTGACTGCACTGTTTGATTGTTAGGGATAATTGGAACGTAGGTACGCGACTTGAAATCTGTATGATTCGATTGAATTGACTTTGTAAAGTGCCTTGAGAAGACGTGTTGTGAATTGGCGCTATATAAATAAAACTGTCTAGGAGAGGCTAAACACTGAAAAACAGGGCCAAGTTTTTCCATCTGTAGAAGGAGAACATTAAGTTGTTGCCACCAGCAGCTCAGCCAATGCCCCCCTCCAGGAAGGAGTCAGAGGTAAACACAGTTATTTTGTAGTTAATGTATTGTTGTTAATGATTCAAGTATCATTTTTTTGGTTTAGCCACTGCATACATCCTTTTATCACCATATATATCCACACATCCTATTAAACAACTAGTGACTTAATGTTTACTATCTCAACCATAAACCTCAATGGACAAATCATCATGTATGTCTTTTCTATTCTTTCCTTCTCTTTTCCCCATTACTCTTCTTCCCATGTATGGTAGAATGAATAGGCCCAGACAGCGCAGGACAAAGACTTTACATGTTTTTCTCTCTTTTCTTCTGTGCATTGAGAGGATGAGCTGGACTGTACTAATAGTCATTGTGTGTGTGAATGGGACAGAGGGCTTTTTGTGTGTGTGTTCCAGACAGCGGCGCATAAGGCAGGACTTAAGTACATGTTCGCCAAAGCGTACGTAATGCCAGGGAAATATCAACTAATCCCTACACTCTTCTACCCTCCACCCCTCCCTCAACTTCAATTCTTCTCCTCCTCCTACTCACCATCATTATCTTCACCATCATCCCTCCACTGTGCTGCTACACTGAACTTTCAATAGCCCTCTTAAATCTGGTTTGGAGACTGATTCCAAAATTTAGAGCTGAATATTAGACATGAAGTCGCACACCTAGAGAGCACTCTCTCACTCTCGCACAGCACACACTCATCTGGGGATTGTTGTTGTTTCTTAATCCTGGTGGATTAACCCACTAAAAGACTCATTTTACCTCAGCCCAAACAAAAAGAAATGTCAAATCATCCACCCCAAGCTGAAGTTGATGATTGTGTTAACATGATGTGAACCTGTACATGTTGGTAGGGGGCAGGGTGTGGCGGCAGCCCTCCGACTGGAAAAAAAATACACAAATAGGCATAAAAGACCTGTTGTGAGCTTTCAACAAACATCGCAGAAACAACATGGCAAACACTGCACACTTGTTTATACATAGAAGCCTGAGGTCACTGCATTTACAGCAGGTGCCTGCACTCTGATTGCATAGGATGTCATTAGCCAGTGTGCTAACTCCAGTATTCTCCTCGAGCTGTGAATGTAAACTGCTTAAACACATAATCTTATATGCTCTGTAGGAAGCTCAGTGCTGTGTCAAACAGTGGTGCTGCAGAGCATCCGCTAATCCAAATGCTAGACTCCAGATTATCAAGAGGGGACGGGTATCTGAGGGAGGGGTTAAAAAATAACATGCCGGTCAGACCTAGACCCACCCCCCGCCACATCATCATCATCGCACATACACACACATAATCGCTTTCCCCTGCTCCCTACAGATTATAATGCTTAGTACTACCCCTGTGCGACAGACAGTAAGAGGATCTTTGGGTGGCGTCCCCCAGGCCTCTGTCATTGGTTTTCTGGGGAATCCCCCCATCGCTTCTGGACACCCACTGACAGGATATAAGTTAGAGGTCAAGGAGCAAGGGTATTAGGTGGAGCATAAAATTAAGTGTTTATAAAAGATACATGAATTTGTTTTGATGACAGGAATTAATGGGAATCAACCCAATGATGCCCCCTGAGAATGTGATAGGAAGCAAAAGAAATTATTTGAATTCTGATTACATTTTAAAGGGGATCATCTTTTATAGTGCGGTTCTGTTAAAAGTGGTGACAGGACACACCCGAAGCACCAAAAACTACTCTGAGCAGGAAGGGCAATTTCACATGATGCTCCAATTCAATTCTCATTTCGATCTCTCATAAATCACGAGATCTATGACAAATGAAGCCTCATTTTAGGTGGACAACAGTTATCTTGAAACTCAGGCATGGATCTGCTTTGTTGAATTTTAACCCAGACTTTGAGCATTTCGACTGAAACAAATGCAAGCAAAGTAAACATACCATTTTAAAGAGTTAAACAATATGTAAAAAACTTAAAATGCAGTCATGGTACGTTTTATGCATTTCATAAGGATCTGATATGGTGAAATTTGCATGTCTGTATAAACAGAATCAAACAGATCAAAAAACTGAGTAAATCAATTTACCAGTGTGCCAATTGTTTTACTTTTGGCTTTAACAAATGTTGAACCTTAGTTTCTCAAAATTAAAAAAATAAAATCTTGTTCTTTTTTTAAGCCAGGTGTTTTCTGATAGAGATTCATACCATTTAAATAAACACATGTAATTCTGAGACCACCGTTAGGGGTCTTCTGGTACAGGAGTCAAACAAGCTTTTATTTATTTATTTTTGTGGGCTCCAACATTTAGGTTTCAATAGAATAAAGCACGGGACTTGCCATTTACATGGCAGAAACCCAGTGCATTTAGACTTTCTACATGTGGTGAAGTTCAGCCCAACCATCAGAATTTGGAAGAATGGGGATATAAGCATCTTCAAACGTAGCACGGCGGTTGGTGCCAGATGAGCTGGGCTGAGTATTTAAGAAACTACTGAGCTGCTGGGATTTTAACGTACAACCCTTTCTCATTTTTACAGAGAATAGCTCTAAAAAGGGAAAATACCCTGTGGGTGTTTATAATGGCCAGTCTAGTTTAAGATGATAGAAAGGAGCCAAGAAACGCATCATTACAACAACGGTATGCCTTCTCTGAATGCACGAGAACAGAAAATAAAATAAAGGTAAATAAACTAAGGTAATAAACGATCTGACAAATTTTACCTGATCTGATGAGTTCCAGTTCCAGCTCTGATATTCAGATTGCAGGGTCAGAATTTGGCGTAAACAACATGAAAGCCTAAGCCAATCCTGCCTTTCAGACTGGTGGTGGTGGCATAATGATGTGGGGAGTATTTTCCAGCACACAATGGGTCCCTTAGTATCATTTGAGCACCATTTAAACACCACAGCCTACCTGAGTATTGCTGCTGGCCATGTTCATCATCCCCGTATGAACATGGTATACCCATCTTCTGATGGCAACTTCCAACAGAGTAAGGCACCATGTCGCAAAGCTCAAATCATCTCAAGCTGGTTTCTTAAACATGACAGTTAGTTCAGTGTACACTGTTAGAGCACAACTGGGATGTGATGGTGTGTGATTCACATCACAGATGTTCAGCCAACAAATCTGCAGCCAATCCTTGATGCTAACATGTCAATAGGGAACAAAATCTCTGAGATGTTTATGACATCTTGTTTTATGCAACAAAGAAATAATGTTGTTCTGGAGCCAGAAGGCAATCCACTTTGGTACCAATAGTCTTTGCTACTGGACCCAACAAATCCAGATTTATACAAAATAAAGACACCAAGAGAGTTATCTTCAGCAGGTAAGATATCAGCTCCTTACATTTTAATAGAACTACCCTTTATACATCCCAAACTATTTATTTTAACATCCCACATTAGCAAAATGACAGAATGTAACACTGGAATATTTTGTGCAGCTTTCATTCACACATAGACTACAAAGATTTGTAAAGACTTATGTTGGCAAGTGTTTTTCTGTTTGGCCCACCCCGTCATCCACAGAGCTGGTTTATATCAATAAGAACCACTTCAGAAAATCTACACTATTAAGCAGCACAGAACTTGAAAAGCCTCACAAGTCCCAGTTAGCACTTTCCTCCCCATTTCTACATCAACATTTATTAAGCTCTCCCAGAGAAATCAACGACGACTAAATTATTTTGAGAGAGGGCCTCAGGCAACCGAGGCATATTTGATATGCCTACAAAAAAATTATTAAATATATATATATATATATATATATATATATATATATATATATTAGGCAGAACAAGGAAAGGAGAGAGAAGAGAAAAAAGATTCAAAGTTAAAGTAGATTTAATATCTTAATGGCTTTGTGTGGAAAAAAAAATTATAATAGAGAAATCCAATTAAAAGCTGATGATTGGCACTGTGAGGTAGAGACATGAAACTGTTTGTCTGCACCACTGGCTCTATATAAAGCTTTGATTAGATGATGCTAGTAATAGCAGCAGCCAGACTAATAGGCTCTATATTTTTAACTCAGTTATACCACAGGCTCTGAGCACTTAACACAGATGTGTGGCACTAACATTAAAAAGGACACAGGCAAAATGGCTGAATACAAATGACAAAAAATGACAAAAAAAGATTTGGATGAAGAGTTGAAATTATACTGAGCCATATTGGCTGTGTGCGCGTGTGTGTGGCGGCTAAGAGTTTCCCCTAATGCCTCTCAAGGTGACTCGGCCTCCCTCCTTCAGGGCTTTTCTTTCAATTCTTTTTGGGATTGAAATTATGATGAAGTAATTTTTCCACAGAAATTGCCTATGTCACTTGTGGTATCTGTCGGCAAATTTCTCAAGTGTATCCCTCTATCCCTCATCTCCTACTTTTGGCGTTGTTTTTTTTTTTTTTTCCTTCTCCTAGCACTCACTTGACATGTCAATGTGTCAATGTCACATTACACGGAGGCAATATATGTAACAACTTGACACAGGGGCTGACAGGGAGAAATATATGAACAGCCTCTTTATTTTGCTGCAAAACAGCTCACTTGGAGGTTTTTGGTTCGGCTCAAACACATATGTTTGTGGGTAATATATAGAAAAAAATAAAAGGCTTAAAACATCTCCATGCAAATTCACAGGAGTATACTGTGCACCCCACCACTCACACACACACCTCATAGTATTATGTTAAAGTGAAAAATCACCTGCTTGTTTCAGGGGAAAATAAGACGCGGTGTGAAACATGTCGTCAGATCGGAGAGGGAGATTCCTCTGAGACCTGTGGCCTAATTTCTTATTTTCAAGAGGAAACTTATCTAATTATACATAAGTTAACTTCCTAGTGGTCGATTCAAGGGCAGCACTCAGTGGTGTGACTGATGGTTAGTGCCTAAACGGAAACAGGACGATCACAACCTCCTCTCATTTCACAAACAGTCATTTTCTGAACAGAGGTTCTGTTTAACCATAATGGCAGCTGGAGCGTGAGTTTGTGTGTTCTCAAAGCAAAACAAATACTCAGCCCAACAGGTACGTTAAAAGAGACCAGATCAGTGAGAATTGTTCAGTGTTTCTGTGCAGGATTCAGTTTTTGTGTTTTACTATCATGATATTGGAGAATAAGGAGATAAAGGCTTATTTATAATAGCATCTCTTCTTGGATAGTGCAGGATTTTAAAGTGAATAGAAAATGGTCCATGGTTTTTAAATGAAACAAAAAATTAAACAGTGCGTTGTGTGTTGTGCATAATGTACTGTATGTATTCAATGCTTTTTACTCTCATATCTCTAATTTATGTAATTTAATCTGAGTATAAATTCAACTGTTCTGTGAAGGTCTCTGAGGTTTGTTAGAAAACATTAATGAACAGGTAGCACCATAAAAATCAAGACACACCAGACAGGTCAGAGATAAAGTTGTGGGGACTTCTCAAGTAGCGTGAGGTTATAAAATATCATGGAGCACTGTTCCGTTCATGATGCAAAAATGGAAAAAGTATGCGCACACCTACCAAGAGATTGCTGTTCACCCTAAGAAGAGCCTTGATCTGAGAAACAGCAAAAAGGCCCAGGGTTACTGCGAAGGAGCTACAGAAATATGGTGCTAAAAATATTGGGTCACACCACCAAACCAATGAATTGCAGTGTTCCAAGCACTTCCATGTGTATAAAGCCTGGTATGGAGAAACTTGACTGGCCTGAACAGAGTGACCTCAACCAGCTTGAACATATTTTGGATGAATTTCAGCGGAGGCTGCAATTTTGTTTTTCTAACTATCAACACACTCATAAACCTTGTTGAAGATATTTACAGAATAGTTAAAGTTGCTATTGATTGCAACAGTGGGTCCATCAATAAACTGGACCTTATAGATTAAGAATAAGATGACATCAAAGTTCATGTTCATGTAAAAGTAGAAAGACAAATACTTTTGGCAACCCAAAAGGGCAAAAGTAAAAACACTGTAACACTGTATGTACATAGATTTATTTTTATTTCCATTTTCCATTTTTATATATTTATATTTAAAATGTCTACATTAAGAGCAAAGTGTAACCACTTGTCATCTTGTCATGTTGTGTACACAACTTCCATTAAAGCCCTTAAGAGTTGCAGAGATCCAGAGCTCAGGTTGAAGAATCTGTTGACAGGACAGGATAAATCTGACCTTTAAGGGAAAAATGGCAAGAAGAAAGCCATCGGTTAAAGAGAGACATAATCCCGTTTGCAGTTAACCAAAAGCCATGTAAGAGAAAGAACAAACATGTGTTCCGTTCACAAGAAACCAAAAACACGTTGTGTGTTGGAAGACAAGCATTGCACTTCAGCCTGAGCACCTGAATTCAGTGGTGTAACATGGTGGTGGCATTATTTTGAAGGGATTATTTTCTTTAGTGGCGATCTGGAAGCTGGTCAGAGTTAATTAAAAGTAGATGGAACTAATTACAGGGCAGTCCACAAAGAAACTGTAGAGGCTCCAAAAGACTTGAAACCCAGGTGGAAGTTCACGTTTTAGAAGGATACTGACCCTGAATATACATCCAGAGCTACAATGGAAAGTTTCTCAAATCATCTTTATGTTAGAAGAGCACAGGAAAAGTCCAGACCCAAATCCAACTTGTCTATCTGTCATTGTTTTCTTCACTGATTTGACCCACATGCAGAATGACACTCAGGAGGCAGGAGAAAAGTTTAACAAGTTTATTTTGACAGGTAGGGGATATTGAACTGGAACCGGGACTGGAGGCACAGCACTGTACGGGAAAGGAGGACAGGTAAGTACTCTGGAGACAAATGGGGATTACTGGGAACTGGATCAAGATATTTGCTCACTGTTTGATGAAAGGTGGTTGGAGTGGAATGACACGGAGCCTGGGAGGACTGATTAGACGCTGCTGCGGTAACGGTGAGTTATCCGGAAGATGGTGAGTACTCTGCTGAGGCTTTGGGTGAGTATTTGGCAGTTAAATTATCCAGATCAATATTACTGATTTGAGGTTACCTGGTGAGGATTCTGTGAAGCAACTGGTGGAGGGTGAGCAGGGTTCGCTTGCCTGGAGATGTCGGTATTGAGCTGTCAGCCGGAGCTTGATCCAAAATGGGTTTCTTTTGAGGCTTGAATACTTAGGCTGAGGCAGGATCCAAACTGAGGACTTAGAGCCAGAGCTGAAGGTCGCAGGGACTTGAGACCAGGACTTGAGGTTTCCTAGGATGGAGCACAAGAGAGGTAAGAGACTATAAACTTTAACTTTAGGCTGAGATCTCATAGCTTGGCCATTTGGAGTTACCACAGAGGTTAACACTCAGGCACTGGAGTGCTGACAGCTCCACCTTCTTATACTCCTCCAGGTTGATGGAAATGAGGAACACCTGCTACACTCCACACCGGAGGATCTTGGCGGCATCTAGTGGTGAGTAAGTGTTAACAGCAGGCAAAATACATGAACACTTCCAGACTCCGACATCATCCCCCCCTCAACAGTCACCTCCTGGCGGCCGAGAAGAGGAAGAAGGCAGAGAAGCAAGATAATCAGTGATTAAAGAAGGGTCGCAAATGAACGATTTGGGGACCCAAGGACGGTCCTCCACACCGTAGCCCTCCCAGTCGACAAGGTTTTGCCAGCCCCTACCCCGCCGATGGGAGTCTACGATCCAACGGACCATGTAGATAGGATGGCCCTGGAAGTCCCGGGCGGGTGGAGGGGGCTCGGCTGGAGGGCACAAAGTGCTGGTAAGGACAGGTTTCAACTGGGAGACATGAAAGGTTGGATGAATGCGGAGGCTGGTAGGGAGATGGAGACGGACTGAGGTGGGACTGACTATGGACTCAATTTAGTATTTATTTGGACATGGATTTTAAAGGAATTTCTCTGGAGGATAGCCAAACCTTCTGTCCGGGTAGATACTGAGCAGGTGAACGTTTTCTGTCTGCGTATACCTTGTTTTGCTGGGCTGTGCGGTGGAGTGCTTGAATGGTTGATTGCCAGACCTGTTTACAACAGTGGATATGATGATTTACAGAGGTGACAGCTATGTCCTTTTCATCGGCAGGAAACAGACGGGGCTAGTAACCTAGAGAGATTTCAAAAGGTGAAAATCCAGTAGCAGAGGAGATGAGCATTGTGAGCGTACTTCACCCAAGGTAAATATTTGTTCCAATTTGAAGGGTTAACGGATGTAAGGCATTTGAGGGTTGACTCGAGTTCCTGGTTCATGCGTTTGGTCTGACCATTGGATTGTGGGTGGTAACCTGACCAAATTGTGGGACTATAAAATATTGACTGCGTGGGATTAAATGCACAGAATCCTTTTGGATTTTTTCATTTATCAAAATGTTAAAAAGCATATAACCTTCTTCCATTGCACCACAATGTAATACTTTGTGTTGATTTATTACATGAAATCCCAGAAAAATAAATATAGCTTCTGGCTGTAATGTGTTAAAAATTCCGAGGTGTTTAAACTTATATTATATAATTTGCAAAGGTCAGTCAGTCAGTCAGTAATTTTCTGCCGCTTATTCCATAGTGGGTCGTGGGGAATCTGGTGCCTATCTCCAGCAGTCTATGGGCGAGAGGCAGGGTACACCCTGGACAGGTTGCCAACACCCTGGACAGTTCGCCATAATTTGCAAAGGATTGTATTTTATTTGATGCAAATTGCCTAAAGTACAGTATTTCTTTGGATCGTTTCACTACATTGCCTATAGGTTATAAATTTAGCAATCTGATGTTGATTTAGTCATTAACAACAAGCTTGTCAATGACTATATAAGTAAAGGTGTTTTAATATTGGTAGATTTTTTATGAATGTAAGCATTATAAAGAATACAATTAAATTAATAGAATTAGAAAAATATGAAGTTATAGTACATCAACATCAATAGTACAAGAACATGGAGCCATCTGTCTGACTTTTTAAACCAACCATTCATCGATTGGTTCCCCCCAATGTGGAGGTCTAACTATCAATATTCTGTAATTTGCATAAGTAAAATAAATTTTTGCAAGATGAGGGAACCAAAACTGGCCTCAGCCCTGGAGCCACCATCCATCCATCCATCCATCCATCCATCCATCAAGTATGGTGTAAGTTATTCATGCTTCATTCTGTCTCTCCATGATATACATGCATGATGATTTATGGTCAACACTCAAGTCTTTACATAAAACATGTGTTGTAAACAATCTAATATTTAATGATATAAATCACTAAAACCACAATAGCTGCATGAAAAAGGCTGCCTTCCTATAGTGCCACATACAGGACGTTGCAGAGAAAATAAAACCAAGAGAAAAGTTAATCATGTTTAAAGCTATAACCAAAAATTAAACAATAATAAAAGGTGTATTGGTCACATTATAGACTTATCATCAATCATCCCATTAATGTAAACTTAACAAATGTCAGAAATGCTCAGTCAGACAGATATACGACAGAGCTGTAGCAAGTAATGAGGCATTTAGTAGAACCAGACCATGAGGCATGAAGACAGAAGGACATGAGATCCCATCTCAGAGTGCAGTGCTGCTCTATCCTTCTCCAAGTTGAGCCCTTAGGCATGGCCCAGTCTGCTCTCTTCCTCCCTCTTATCACCATATGGACAGAGCAGCCTCCATGCCAGTATATCTCGTCAAACACAGCCTCTCGGTTCCTTCTCCCTCAACAAATGATGTACATATTTTGTCATGTGAAAGTAATCATGTAATTTTTTTGCAATCTCAGTGGCTTTGGAAGGTGAGAGAATGAGAAGCAATGAGAGGTAATCCTTCTTCATGGAGTCCCCAACCCTCAGACTGATTGAAGTCCATACAGCATACAATGATCATATAAAAACACCTCTTTTTGATCGGTCCAAAAGAGAGGGAACCTTGTCTTCTGAAGAACTCACTGGCCAACCCCCATTCTCTTATTTTAGCCCCCTCCATTTTACTACTGTCTCCATGCTTTACTTTCTCCTTAACTCATTCTTCCCTCTCCCTGCCTCTCCTTAAAGAGAGATGCTGTGCACTGACCAGTCTGCGATTTGCTCATGCTTGCTTTGGTCATTACATCACAATCATTGAGTTGTTGGTACAGGAAATAAAGGATGAGGAGAAATGGGGGGGGTGCGACAGATGAAATGTAGGTCAGTGGAGATGTGCTCGGGGCAGTTTCTCTCTCTGTTTCCCTCTGCTCGTCTCCCACCCTGGGCCACAGCAAAAGAGGCTAAACGGACCAGGGGCAAAAGTGCGTCTCACCCACACCTGCCACTCCACAGCTCCACCTTGCACAGACTGGCAGACTTTCGCATCAAAATCCACTCTGATGACAGACGCTGAACAGTCTCTGAGGCTGACAGCGAGTGACAGGAGTGGCCCTTTTTAGCAGAGCTACTCTAATATGTTTTTGATAGAATACGTTTATTAATAATTTGTTCATATTTCCCTAGGCAGATTATAACAGAGGCAAAAAACTGTCTCAGGTAAACTCTCAAGCTAAAGCAGACTGACAAACTTATTTCTCCTTTTTTAAATTTAAACTTCATGTAAACAGACTAAAAAATGAGGCACTCGGTTATTTCACTTCTCTGTTTACCGTTAGAAAATAAAGCTGCTTTCATCAATGATATTTTAAGTGAAAATTTGGGTTTGGTGACAGCAGTGATCTGCTTCATTTTTAATGTTTGCCCCCTAACAAACACAAACTCACTGGTTTCTACCTGGTATCATAACTACTCCAGTTTTATGGTTGTGATGGGAACTTTTTTCTTGCTAAAGATATTCCCCTACAATACAGGGGAATAAGAGGGCTCTAAAAAGCAGGAATATACTGAAACAGTTGTCTGCCTATTATAAACAAAGCTATCTAAATCATTTTCTGTTTACATTTTAGATCACATGTTTTATACTTTTCACACATTTTATTTCCTTTGAACCCACACTTCTTTGTACAGTGTCGTGGTGGTCCATACTGTAACATGTAACCACTGTTTAGTTTCCGAGTCATTATTTTCAGCGTTTCCCAGAAGAAGGATAGGACCCCACCCTGAAAACCATCCCGACAACACCTAAGACCGATTGTGCCACCTGAGTGGCTCTACTTTCTGTGACATAAGATCTACTAACCTGACTGTCCGATACACGAACTTTGTAAACTAAAGATGAAGTTTTTAATCATGGGCAGAGCCCGACCAAGACATTTTTCTCCATATGGTAACTGTAGTAAAATGTATGTCTGATTTTTTCTAAATATATTGCTGAGAAAACCTATTTGTAAATCATTGTAATGATTAAGTGAAAAAGCTAATTCTCATTTTAAACACTGTGACTGTCAACAATGGGTTTTCTCGCTCTGCAAATGTACCTATAGATCAAGATCAAAATCAAAGTAACAATAAAAAAAAGTTCTTGTAGTGATAAGTATTTTAACAGCAACAATGCAATAATTGTTGTTTGTTTGTTGATTTTATAAATGCCGGTCATGTTGTGTGTTTTTGTTTTAACTTTATGTTTTACTATAATCAGTTTTTCTTTAGATTTTAGGAATGCTCTTTCAAATATATAGCATACACAGTTTATGTATTGGTTATTGTGTGGCTGATATTACGTCTAGTTGTAGCTTATTAGTATTGGTTATACAATGCAAAGATTTAAATGTGGAAAATTATTATTAACAAAAATAAAGGCTTTAAAACATCAGTCTGTGTTGTAAGTAATCTATATATTGTGTGAATTGAGATACTGAAATAAATTAACATTTTCAGTAATATTCTAATTTATAGAGTATGACTACATTAGTTGGATGTGGTGATCACTGGTAGTTAAAACTGCCACAAATCATATTCTGTTTAGGGTTTCACACATCCTGCTTATAGCAGTTTTTCTCTGTTTCCACTTTTACAGGAAACAAACATACTATGATGGTTTGTTAAAACTTTATATTCATTTAAAAGCTTTAACATCACCAGGGCCGTTTCAGAGCTAATTATGTCCAATGCCCTCCTAAAAGGTTGTTATTTTCTAAAGGTAGTTTTAATTTGAAAAACAAGGCTCGTCAAAATGAATATCCTAATTTGTTGAATATGACTTTATTTTTTATATCATGTGTGTTCAGCTGTTCATGCATTGTACAAATATTGCTACCATTATTATAAATGCTTTTATATACTTCTGTAGTTGAGGTGTTTTACCACATAGAAAGGTAAACTGACAGCTTGGCTACTTTTACAGCATAAACCCATAGAGCAATAATTTACAAAAAAGTACATTTCCAAGCCTGACCTATGAGTCAGTTCTAGGATTCTTAAGGGCCCACAGCTGATTTTGGGGTCCTCGACAGCTGCTAAGGTTGCTTATGGCTGGGCTGGCTTGGGCTAGCTCTGACTTTGGAGTTTACATATGTCATACTGTGTTTCTTGCAAAGTAGCAAACTTTCACTGATTGATTGAACAAAACGAAAACTAAGAGCATCAGCAACATATAAAAAATATTTCTAAAATGTTACCCAATGTTTCCTGGTTTATCAAAATGATCAATATGTTTTCTCTGTTAATGAATTTATTTGCATCATTTCTGTCATGTAGGAATCATGTCATGTCTTTTGCACACTTAATATTTGACCACAGTCATTCAAATTCAATAATGTTTAGCAGAATTGTTTTCAGTTTAATTTTACAATTGTTTTTGCATGAATGTTGTAATCAAAATAAAGCTTGCTTGTCTAGGTAACTAAAAGACCATAGAAAAGTGCAGTCACACAGAAAACGAACAGTGATGTTACCAGGGGTGGGCCATATACAGCACTACCCATGTCCAGACAGTCTTAGATGCGTAATAATTCTATAAATTTAAAACTTGACAGAACAAGTCAGTGAGTTGCAAGATTTTTTTTCACATATATGTTTATTTTTGTACTTTGGAATGGGCCACTTACTCCTGGCCCTATGTATCCTGACAGGACATAACATTATGACCAGCTGCCAGTGTCTGTCCTCTTTTTCCTACTAAAACAGCTCTGACTGTCACTGACTGATGTACCTATGTTTTGAATTTTGAGTTTTGAGTTCTGTTTGTTTCTCTTCACTGCCAGGTTCTGCACTTACTTTATTTTAGTTCATGTAGGTTTGTTAGATTAATGTCAGAGTTCTTTAGTTAGTCTCATTGTTTACTTGCTTCAGTTCCTAGATGTTTTTCTGTTACCTCCCTGCCCTGCTCATTTGTGTTAATTAGTCACTCTCCCTCAGTATTCTTTAGGCTCCCTTCCTCCAGCTGCTCCTCATTCTCTCCCTGATTAGCTTCCTCAGTTCATTGGTCCATTCTTCACTTCCCTCAGTATTTATCCTTTCTGGTTTTCATTGTTTGCCACTGGTTCCTCCTGATTTCTACCTGATGTCAACCCTGCTTGCTGCCTGATTCCATGTCCTCTGTTTCCATCCTCCTGTTATTCTGCTCATGTCATTCACCTGCCTGTGTTCCTGTACCTGGTCAAATTGTAAGCTTGTTTGCCATTAAATCCTTTTCATCTACTACGCTATGCTCTGCATTTGGGTCTTACATTAACACAGCATGACACACAATTAATGGGTGTGATGGCCCCTCCGGTCCCACTAGTGGACCGGAGGGGCCATCCATTCCTTAACGCCTCTTGTTTTTGTCTTGTCTGTAACAATCTTTAGGCAGGTAGTAACATCCACAAGCACTCAAGATTTTTCTGCATAAAATGGTCCAAAGCATCACATGAACTCCGCCAGTTTGTCTTTTCCCCATAATGCATCCTGGTCCCACGTGGTCCATGTTAGCGATGTCCATCTTGAGGCCCACATAATGTGAAAGGAAAGTGACTCATCAAACCAGCATGACGGTTTCCACTGGTCTGTGGTCCAGTTCTGATACTATCCTTACCATTGCTGGTTCTGGATGGAATCAATATGGGCACCCTGACTGGTCTATGGTTATTTGGTCCTTCCTCTGTAATTTGAGGTACATCAGCTTGTCTAGTGGATCAGGGCAGATGGGGAAACCTTTAATCTCCTCATACATCCGTAGGTCTCTATGCTATCCATGACCCTGTCACTGGTTTACCCCTGGTCTATCCTATAGACAACCTTTGAAATGCTGACCAAAAACATACAAGAGCTGCAGTTTTGGAGATAATCTGACTCAGTCATCCATTTGTTTGCTTCTAACACATCAACTTTGCAGACAAAATGCTCATATGTATCCCAGCTGTATGAAGAAAATATAATAAGCTATAGACTTCACCTGGTCATAAGGTTATGCTTTATCTATGTACACCGCACAGTGAAGCTGAAATTCTGATTTTGTCTCCCTCCCCAAGGTTAATGGTGCACCCCATCAAACCGCTGCTTGGAAAACTGTCTGGATCCGGCCCTGCACCCTAATTGCACAATCCTGAGTGGATGTAGAAACTTTACTGTTCTCAGACTGTGGATAATGTAGCGTGTGTGTGTTTGTATGTGTGTGGTAAAGCTCCGGGCTGCGGGCAGATTGCAAGGAGAGAGTGGGAGGAGCGGAAAGTGCTCCAGTCCAATCCGGGCCGCCGGGTAAAGCCTCTCCTCTGCGCTCTCCCCTCCCTCAGCCCGCAGAAAACAGTGAAACCCTCCCATTGAGGTGAGAGCGCAGATGTCACGAGAAAAGCGGCCACACGACCAGAGCACATCGAACGACCTCAGCCCGCCTCCCTGCGCCCCGGTCTGGGATGCTTTTTTAGCGCAGACACGCTTGCACTCAGGGCAGCAGCAGCCAGTGGACGCTGACGCAGATCATCCACGCTCTTTTTGTCGTCGCTTTTATTTTTAACCAAGGATTTTTGCCACCCCGCACACAGCACAGCACAGCAGCCCCCCCTGATTTTAAGTGTTTATTTTTGTTTCTTCATGACTGCTGCTTTGGGAAGCGAGCCTCAGCACCAGCTCCAGCAGCGCCAACACGATGCGAGGTAAGACCATCATCCCCGTGGACATACACGCACACACACCGAGCGACACGCTTTATTTCTGAATTGACTGGGGAAGAAAACTGTCTTTTATTTGTCACTTTTATTTTACACCTGCCATAGCTACCTTGCAATGTAAAAAATAACTTTATTTCCATGCATGTTTATTCTGGAATGCAAATCGACTCCTAAATCCACTTGGATCTGTGATTACAAATTAAAAGTGGCAGGATTTGCACGTAAAGTACCGCCGGACCCAGTCGGGTTATATGCAGAAGGAGGAATTTATTGTAATGGGTCGGTTTTCGGGTGATCAACTTTATTGAACTGTACTGGGGATTATAGGAAACTTTTCAGGCGCTCCACTAACCCATTTCCCCCCAACGCAGTATGCGCAACGCGCCGTGGATGTTCAACTCCAATATCAAGGTCGTCCTATGTGCACCCTCGTGGTCTACACGCACAAATTCACGCCCTGTGTTTTACGCAGAGATAACACACGTACCCACGGGTTAACACAGTCTGTAAGCAATTCCTTGCAAGGAAATTAGATTTAAATCAGAAAAGGCTTTTTTTTCGTTTCTCTGAACATTTTTATCCAGTTTATCATTTCAAATTTAACAAGATCGCATCAGTATTAAACTTTTTTGGAGATTACTTATTTTTCGCTTTTTGCAGTTAATTCTTATATGCAAAGTTGTCATTTGTCATATTACAAATGGCACAGGCAAATTATTTCTGAAACAATATTGAAAGGATCTCTAAATACTTGGATATCTGAGCATGGAATTTATTCAGATGATATTTATCCCCTGCAAACTGTCTAAACTTCACATAAAACTGACTCATAATATACTGAAATGATTTGTGTGCCTTTAAAAAACGATTGTAGCCATTGGAGGGAAAACCACACAGACTTTGAACTTTGTAGCAACATTTTAGTTTTATTATTATACAGGTGTGTGTGCAATTTGCAAAAATGTCATTGCATATTTATAAGTAAAAACTAACCAGTCTGGAAGCAATATTCTTATTATAACTTTGGATATTAATAAAGATGTACCAAGCTGGTATTTCCTTAATCAATGCCAATTCTCTTTGCAGTCTGACTGGCCGGTTCCATTTTATTTTTCTTATTTCTGTAACACAAAAAGAGGAAAGAATGTGGTTCAGTTTCTTTGATAGAGATACTAGAAACCATCTGACAAAATAAAGGAATTTCAAGCTTATCCCCATTTATGCATCGAAGCAGGTGTGCCTAATCTTTATCTGATTTTTATTCAACTCAGAAAAGTGCATCAAAGTACCTGCTGTTGGTGTTTATAGAATAAAAATAGTGAGTTCTTGGGTTTTATGCATTTAATCGAAATAAAGCTTCCTCTATAATTTTTTAGATTTTTAACCATTTGATCTGCTGACCACTGATAGGAGCCAATCAATTGAAAATTGTCAGATTTCTGGATGACTGATTGGTGCATTTGTTGATAATTATGATTTAAAAAAATGTACCAAACACGTTTTCAAAAGTGCTTGTAAATTTTGAAAATGTTATTTTGGTATTTGATTAAAATAGCTGCTCAAGCATGCAAATAAAAATCTCCCTGTACATCCTGATGTCTTCTAAAGCTACAATTCCTTCAGGCCGTCAAGCCTTGAACCGGGTAAACCATGAGATGCCCCCCCAACTCTCACCGCCTCTCTCTGTAATCCCATAGCAAGCTCCTCTCTTATCCACCTTGTATTTTGTACACATTCTAATGGGTCTTGCGTCCACTCTCGTGCGCAGAGGCTTTTTGGGATGGGGGGGCATACCGAAAGCTCCTGCTTTCACTTTATAGCCATGGTAGGCAGAAGAGGCCCCTGAAGCATCTCCCTCTCCCCTCTTTCAACATGGCCCCTCCCTCCAACCTCTCTCTCTCTCTTTCCTCTCCCTCTCTCCATCTTCCTCTCTCCCTCTGCACGCCCCAAAGGGTTTTGTCAGATAGAATTAAATCAGTGTGGGTTGTGCGGCCCCTGCTCCCAACCTGTGTCTGCGTATGTGTCTGAGTGGGTGTGTGTGTGTAATTGGAGTCTGGGCTGCCCTTACACAGAAATTTGCTCACAACCAAGGTTATGAAAAATAGAGGCCTCTCATGAGCCGTGGTAATTAACATTTAACAAAAGCTACAACTCCTGAAGCCCCCGACTGAAGATGATGTCACCACATCGCCTGGCGTGGAGCAGCCGGGAAAAATAACTGACACAATACCATCGGGAAAGGCAATCAGCATGTTTGTTCCCTTAAGAAGGGTCAGCATTGGGTACACTGGGTAATTGTGTTTGTATGTTGATTTGCAACATGATAGTGATGTTATTAGAAACACTTTTAACAATGCCAAATAATTTTAAGTGTTTAATAAAAGCAAAACCATTGCATTTATTATTAATTATCATGCTATAACTAACCGCAATTATAAATGTTCAAAACTCCCAAAAAAGTTTCTGTCTGACGCTAACTTGAGTCCATTAACCTCGTTCCGTCTTTATTCCCAGCAAATGTTTCAAAAGGTTCAACTTAATTTGTCCTCAGGGCCTAAACAGAGATTTTAGCTAAGGTTAAGGAGTTGATGATTTGCTTACATTCAGGGTACTGCAAAACATGAATCAACTATGTGCACATGCATTATGCGTATCAATAGTTTATTACTGTCTGAGAGAGGCTTACATTAGCACCTAATATCTCGTTGCTCTCTGGGATTGCTTTAGTTTTTGTCTATGACAACTTTACAGCCCTTTAGATGCTTTGGGGTCAAATGAGTTTAGCCACAGTCATAGCAACAGGTAAGGGAGGGCGGGGGTGGAGGAGGGTGTTGATGGGTACCGTCATTTAATTTTCATGAGTGATTCCTATGAATCACAGTCTCCCCTACACTTGCCCTGTTTTTAGAAACTGGGAAACTGAAATTTTCATCTGGAACTAGTGTATCACAGAGAGCACCAAAAAACACACTCAGGCACAAAAAAAGCTGCTGAATACGCATGACGGCCTCATGCCAATAGAATTAGTCCCATCCTGCTTCGCTTTGGAGGCTT
Organism: Crenichthys baileyi; assembly: GCA_036173005.1. Classification (NCBI taxonomy): domain Eukaryota; kingdom Metazoa; phylum Chordata; class Actinopteri; order Cyprinodontiformes; family Goodeidae; genus Crenichthys; species Crenichthys baileyi. The sequence continues at coordinate 65,806 of JAHHUM010002963.1, read as the reverse complement.
GTGCGAGCATCGATTTGTACAGCTCCAAAGCGTCCGGCTGATCAATTTTTAGTCAAAGCCAACAGAAACAGTCTGTCCAGATAGATCTTTGATACATGAAACCTGGATGCCTTTTGATTATATTTAATGTTAAAAATTTAAATTTAAGGCAAAAAAAAAAAACTTATGCATATTTATCAGCTGCACAGTTTTCTGCATGTGTAATGACTGCTTTAATTAATTGGTATAAGAGATAACACAACCAATGTTAGTGGAACAGAATATAGAAAATGTTTGACATATTGTTACCCTGTGTCGAAATAATGAGAAACTGTTGTTGAAAAGTGAAAGGTGTAAACAATTCTATATAATGACATCTACTAACGTCTAAACGTGGCTGTAGGATGGTTAGGCTGGTAGAATACCCTAGCCTAGTCTGACTTTGTTTTTAGGCACAATGTGTATGGTACCTATAGCCTACAAAAGTCAGATTTACGGCAACATTTTCTCAGCTAAATAAAAACAAGGAACGACTGAGCATTAATAGCAATATAAAAAGCTTTCCATAGAAGTCCAGTGTTTGGAGGAAATACTCATTACTGTGCATGAGAAGTTAAAACTGCTTACAGTTTAGTGTGCTTTATTAATTAGTAGAGATGCAACAGTCAACAATTTCTGGCTGATACCATATGTTTTAGTTATCTTTTAAGTCTTTTTTTGTTTTCATTTTAAGGACTGTAAAACATAAAAAAATGTGCAGCAGTTTGTTTGGTAAAGAAAGTGGCTTTCAATCCAAATGGAAATCAAGGAATTGCAATCATTCCCATTTATAAGTTGAAGCATATGTCCCTAACCATTATCTCATGTTATATAAACTAAAACAAAACTGCATCAGAATTATGACGGTTGATGCATTTATAAAATGCAAATGGTGGGATTTCTTAGTTTTGATGCATTTAATGAATAGGAGAAAAATCTGATTTTTCAGCATTTGCGCTGCCAGTTGGCCAATTCTGATCTCTGGTTGATTGATTGGTGCATCTCTAATTAAACAGTTATCTGTGTGTCTGCTAACAGCTACAAATAATTACGAATAAACTGAAACACTTCGTAGTTACTATTAAGACAGCTATCTTAAAGACCCAATGCAGAATCAGTTAGGAAACTGGTTAGCGGTATGTTATTTTAAGCAAATTGCTGTTTTCCACTGTTGCCATCAAGTCAGTTGTTGCACACAATAGTGGGCACCTGGCCTGAGCAGCTCTGGCTGGCAGCGTTACATCGCTGTGTTTGTGGTCGGCTCTCAGGCCGAGGATTGTTGTTTGTGTTGTTTATTGTTTTTTTGAGCTGACTAATGGCCCAGTGTTATGTAAGAAGAGAGGAGAGATTACCCCGAGCCCATGCAGGCTGCACTGTTAAGCCTTCAACTCAGCCCTACTGACTGACTGAGGTACAACCAGAGAGCTGCTCTAACACACACTCAGGAGACACTCTTCGCAGTCTCCACACCTGACTCCAGATATCAACTCTCAAGTCCCTGTCTAGCACGTCTTCCTGACCTTTTCTGAGACGTCGGCAGAAAACTTGCCGCATGTGTGGCCTGGATGTGAATCCCACTGAGTTGCTATCATGGCCCGTGTTTGTTTAGCACGGGCTTAGCATGCACCCCGTGTTGGATTTATCACTCTGTGGCAGTCTAGTGGGTCTACAAGTGATTGTTTTTTTTGCTTCAGTCAATTTTCTTCTCTTTGTTAAATCTTAATACACACAAAGCACGGGCTATATAACCGACATTGCTTTGCGCCTCTGCTTTATCTTCGCCTGGAGGGATACCAGCCTGAACTGCTCCTTGACTAAAAATCTGTCTTGTAGTCACCGAGTCCTCTGACAGCTCCTTCTGTTTATGTCAGTTCCACTCATCAATAAAGGCAGCATCTCTCAGAGGGCACAGTAATATTCAACATTCACATTTTTCCCTGATTTAGATTGAAAAAACTGAGAAGGGGTGGGGACTGACAATGCTTAGTAAGCACGGAGACAAAGATGAAGAGCAAGACAAACATTGGTCCAAGGTCACAGAGCAAGTTCAAATAAACTTCAACCCTTAACTGCTTTCATTCAAAGTCGATATTTTACTGTAATTAAAAACATCACTTTACTCATAATAAGGAATCTGAATGGGAATTCCTGAGCCTTATAAGCTGTAAATGAAAACAGACAGAGAGAAAGGAAAGAAAGGAGAATGTGAGGAAGTAAATGAGTGAGATAAGAAAAGAGGGTAAGTACAAGAGAGACTTAAGAGTTATATAATGATACAACTGTGGTCATGTGCATACGTCTGCTTGTGCAAGAACCTGTGCCTCATGCAGAACAACAAGGGAGGGTGCCCTAAAGGCCTAATTTGTGTTTATCTACGTGCACGACAGGACGCTCTGTGCGCAGACACACAGACAGACAGAAGCAAACATTCATGTCCTCCGATTGCACTTCCACACTGCAGCCTGCCTGTGCAATGAATAACGTGAGTGCCTGCAATAGCTGCATCCAAAGTCCATGCTTGCAAACCACCTATTAGACTTTAGCTAACCCTGAAAGCAGATTAGTCTATATACTGAGGGAGTGACGGTGTGTTTAACACTCCAGGTTTTGTATTTCTACTTAATTTAGTGCAAAAACATAAAAATGCATCCTTTTCTTTGCTTCTGCAAAGGTCAGTTTTTATCATTCTCCAAAAGGTTTTTTTTTCCTCAAGATAAGGAACAAAAAACAATATTTTTTTCACCAACAATAGCACCATAGTGACTTTAAAGGAATAAAATGATAGATGAAGTTTGACTTCACAAATTATCTCTAAAAGTAGCCACAGTAAATCCTCTGTTAAGGTGTTCCATGGTTGCAAGTGAATAGCACGCACCGTCTACAATAAGCCTATAATATGATTTAGCCTACAGTTGGCATCTTTTCTTAATGGCAAAGATTAAAACTGTTTTAGTGCTGGTAATCTCATTGAGGGGACTCTTTTTTTGGTCTACCTTCCTTTCTCTCCCCTTTCCGGGCTGCAGGTCTTAAATCTGTGGTTGTGTGTGCGAGAGAGACTGTTGACATTAGGTCTGCCGTCATTCACAAAGAGAATGTAATTAGGAAACATAGACTACTGCTGCCTTTGCTGCTCTCTAGGCTCAGATTTAATGTTCATAAGACGTTCTGTTAAATCCTCCCTCTGGAGGGAGGGAGCAGGTGAAGAGAGGAACAGGCCGGGTCGAGTCAGACTGAGCCAAGCCGAGCCGTTTGATAATCTTTGTGATCAATTTGCCTCTGTGAGAGATGCCCCTGGGGGCCACTTTGGGGAGAACCTTGTTAGGCTGAGTTAAATTGTTGCCTGAGGCGAGCTATTAGCGGCCATCCCTGGGAGAGGACGCGCACACACTCGGCCGCAGATGTGTGCGCTCACACACTTACTCGCTATAACCGTCACAATAAAACACACATGAATTAAAGTCTATTAAAAACAAACATAAAGCTAAATAAAACTCATTCATATCTGTATTTACTCTAAAGAAGAGCCTGTTTGTGCTTTTTCTGTTCATTAAAGGTGTTATGAGAATGTCTATAAACAAAAATTAAAAGAAATGCACCATTTGATCACTTGAAATACTAAAGAACCTGACTTTTTGCCTCTATTTATTACATGCATCAAAACCAAAAACTTCTACCAGTTTCACTCTACAAACCAACACTCACTTTTATGCACATTTTCTTAGTTTAATAAAAGTCAGAAAATTATTAAATTTATATGCTTCAATGCATAAATGGGGATAACCTTTTAATTCCTTGTATTTTCTGCTAGATTCAAAACTACTGCATTCACCAAGGAACCCAGGGCATATTTTTTGTGGTTTATATGTTAGAGTCCTGTTAGGAATGTAACACCTAAAAATCCGCATTTGCAGGACAGTACTTAAAGAAAACCACAAACTATTATAGACTGCAAAAAACTATATCTGTGCATCTATGAAAAATTAATCACTCCTAATAAATTGGTGTATTAATCTGTAATTAAAGGGAAAAAAAGACCCTGAAGCACAACAAAAATACTCTCAAAAGCAAGAGAGATGCTTAACTCGAGGAAACTTAACTCTGCACACAGATGCAAACAGAAAAAAATGTCAGAAGAATTAAAACTTAAAGAAGCCCAATTTAACACAATGTAGACAAAATAATAGTAATACTTAGTTTAAGGAAACTTTTTTCCTTTTAAAATAAGAGGAATTTCAGTGTTAAATGGCAGAATGTGTGAAAGCCTGATAGGATAATTCAGTTTAACAAATAAAAACCCTTACTAAGTGCTGAACTTTTATTTCTTCTTCCAAGTTTCGCCTTTCTGTACTCTACATAAAAGCCTTTCAAGAACACAAATGCATACACACATCCTGCAGCCAGATTTTAAAAGAAAGTGGCCAGTTTTCATTTTATTCTGTTAGCTGTTCCCACTATGTGCAGCTGTCTTTATTAATACTTTAAAGTCAATTCAATCTGATTTATGCCAATATTCCCGTCTCCTGGTTGTGTTTGAGTGATCGCTGGCTCTACCAAGGAAAAAGGAAAATTCTCCTTTCTCTAGTCAGGCCTGAGTTTTTGTCACCCCCCCCTGTTTTTTTATTTTTCTCTGTATGCTGGAACATCCACTTTTCCCCTCCCTTCCCCCTCAAAGACCCACACACTCACACTGTCATCTGCAATTAAGCTCAACAGGAACACCATAGTAAGAAGGGCGCGAGGTTGAGGGAGAACAGCCATCACCAACAGATTATTTTTGACACTTTCTCAATCAGTGTGTTTTTCTCTATTCTGTATTCAACCAACCAGAGCATGAATAGTGTTTTAACTGCTTAATGTGCACACATGCCTGTTGAAGTGAAGGTAACTGAAAAGAAACTGTGTAATATAGGATGCAGGAAAGCTTGCAGCCATCTGCGTGCGTTTCGGTACTGCCATGAGTCCATGTGCGTTCTTGCAGCAGACTTCAGTATACGGTAATGACCAGATGCAGGCCTTTCACACTTGCAGTTGGTCCTTCCACTCTGATGCACTTACTTGGTCCTTAAGGAACGGTCAGGGGCCATCAGGGTCCTACAGGTCACCTAGGAGGTTGGACTGTGAGACTGTGTGTTTGCGTACAGTGGCCTTGAGAGGCAAATCTAAGGCGGCAGATGGGCAGACTGTGTGTATACATGCATGCATGCATGTGGGAGTGTGTTTGCCAAAGCAGGGGTTGAGTTAACCCCATGGATTTTTTCCCACGCCTCTGTCTTCTCTTATCTGTGCAAGGACACATGCTGCACTGGGACGGAGAAGATGTGTATGTCTGTGTTTTAGAGTTTAGATGGGGGAGGGCAAGTTCGAGAAACATACTGTAAAGTCTGCTGCTTTTTTTGTTTGAAAGTGGCTTGCAGTGATGAATGCATTTGAGCATGTCTGAAAGTGTACTTCAGTCTGGCTGAACATGTCTCTGTGAGTACGTTAGTGTGTGTATGTGTGTGTGTGTGCGTGTGAATCGATGCACTGGATGACAGCCAGTGGCCCCCTTCTGTTCCCTCTCCATGGCGTCCAATCACACAGTGGCACAATATTCTCAGTGCAAACTACAGCTGATCCCAGACCTGCTATCTGAGCAATTACCCAGAGTGCTTTGGGGCTGCATGGCAAGCTGGACAAGCTCATGCCCTCTGACATACAGCGTTGGTGTGTCTGTGTGTGTGTGTGTGTGCGTGCGTGTGTGTGTGCGTGCGTGTATGTGTGTTGGGGGGTTAAGAGTGACTAAAGTGCACCCACGTATGAGGAGGAGTAGAGGGGGGTGAAGTTGACGGATGACATTAGTACATGTATGTTCATACAGCAACAGTGTGACTGTCAAAATTATAAGATGGATGAAGACTTGGTTGTGGACAAGCATTCACATTTAGTGGGTTAGGTGGAGGGTCTAATCATTAGGATTGGTATCATAACTTATTGGACATCAGATTGTACATTGAAAGGATGTGTGAACTTGTAGGAAAAAAAGAAGGTTTAGGCCAGTATGTCGGCACTGTGTTACCAATCAGTATAGGCTAAGGTCTAAACAACTCTGGGTCAACTGACCCCCTTGTCAGTTTGTACCTACACAATGTATTTAATCTCTTCCTTCAGACATATCACACCCATAAACAAATTGTTGCATACCCATGTACTTGAACTATTGTATCAGTTTATGTTTGCACCATATTCCGTGGAATAGCAGCCACAGGGGAGATAACTCAGCCAGGCCATTGGTAATTTCGTACCAGGTTCGAAACGACCAAAACTACAATATGAAATGGCAAAGGACCAAAATGCCTAGGACTGTGATTCTTAACTCATCTCAGGCCAGTAATTTAAAAAAACAACTAGACTAGTTGTGTAACATTGCTTATTCATCCACCAACTGGTTTTTCAGTTAGATTCAAATAGTTAGATATTCGCTATATTTAAGGATTAAACATGTTTTTCGTGTCTTCAAGCAGTCCAAAGAAATCACAATTTTGTGTTGAGTTTTTTCTCTTTTCTATGTTGGACCTTTGTGTCATTACATATGATATGAAACCACCTCCCACAGGATATTTCATGCTGACTATCAGTTCTTACCCACTGTAATAACTAATGTTTTAAAGTAACTTTCTGAACTCTACTTGTTGCTTACTGTAAGAAAATGTGGTTTTATGTAGTTTTGGTCATTTTGTGACCAACATTTTGGGGCAAAAATATTGCATGGTCAGAAAGCCCGAAATTTTAAAATAGTGAAGAGGCTACATGACCAACAACTGGACAGAACTTTAGCAGTCCAAATAAATCCCCAGTTTTCTATTGTCTTCACAAGGTGCATATGTACATTTGGCATAAAACAACCAAAACCCTCAATTCTTCTCTGCTTTGTAATTTTACAAATTGCAAAGAAATGTAGTTTTATGACTCCAGTTAATATTATCTACCAGCAGGATGTTGCTCAGGGTTGTTTTAGTTTGATAAGGGGTCATAATCTGACATTTCATTAGAATCGACTACATGAGACTTAAGCATTTTTATGACGGTAAAGAAACATAAACTGAAACGCAATTGTTTTAGAACATGGGCATGAAATGGCAGTCGGAGGGGACAAAATAGAGACATGGGTACAAAAGGGGGTAAAAATTGGCAAAGCAGTAAATAACATAAATAACAGAAGAAGACAAACCTGACATTTCATAAATCAGATTTGCTGAAATGTAGCAGAAGAATGTGTCTTAAACATGTGTAATCCTAGCCAAAACATTAGTGACACTGTTGGTTGGCATCTCTGGCACAGAAGTGGATTTTTGGTATGAATAAAAATAATTGAAATTATTCTCATGTTATTTATGTCTTTAAGGTAAGCTGAGAGTCCACCACTCCCTGTAGTAAATTCTCAATGGTTCATAAAGGCAGCAAAGGAAAATGCGAACAGCACACAGCAGACCAAACGCCGTTGCAGTTTTTCATTGATTTTAATAGGACAGTATGATGTGGAAACATAACAGGACACACAGGGGAGATAACCCAAGTAAGAGCTGCTGTAAGCTATTCCCAGCAGTGTGCATTAACCCCACTCGGCAATCGCGTCACCAGAACTTTTCTCCATGTTTTTCATCATCTACTGCGAGACAGAGGGGTAGAGAAAGAGCTTGTTTCACTCTCTAAGCTCGGTGAGATAAGACTGAAACAAGGTTTTCCCTGAGAGATGGAAATAGATCATAAAACAGAGAAACTGAAATGATTTCCCAGTCACACAGCCACTTATAGCGAGGCGGAACACTCAGACACAAGTAAAGTCAAACAGACTCAAGTGAAGGGGATGATCGCATAATTCAACGGCATATAGGCATCTTAGATCAGCGCCGCAGCTGTTCGGATTTAACAAGGGGGTGGTGGGGGGTAAAATGCCGATCTCCTTCATTTTCCCCAAAGATATCTAGTTAGCTGGGAAGCAGCTATACATATTTTTTAATGAAGAGGAGATACCACCCACATTCATCTATCAAATCAACCCCTGAGACTACAGTGAGAGTTGTGTTTGTATTTCTGAAGAGGCTGACACTGGCAGAAGTCACTTTATCAGAAAGTGATTTAAACTGTTCTATATACTGCGACACTAAAACACAAACCTCTACTGCGCACCCTGGTATTGTTGCTTCATGACATTGTGTTTTGCTCTCGGTATATTTCTGCTGTAGATCCCTGCAGGCACAATGAATGAAAGATGCATGTCCAGCCTGGCCCTTTGGCAAACACTCACACATGGAGAGCAAACATTTATAGCAACATCTAGTGGCCTTTCACTGCCGTTGCATTGTCCAAACAAATAAGGACACTGTCCTTTTAAGGCTCCTGCTTGTTCTAAGAGTCCGACAACGCAGTGTGTGTGAACACTTGTATGCTTCAGAGTAAAGAATGGCAAAGACATTAGTGCAAGACGGCTGCTTTTTGGTGTGGACTGATGTAGATAATTAGGACTCTATTTAGGGAAGGGGGCAGCCTTGGAAATACACAGGAGATCGTCACTTCATTAAAAATCAATTATCACAACACACGTGCCAGCTCAATACAACCCTCATGGCCACAGTCTGCTACACTCACACACATGCATATGCAAATATGTGCATGTGTGCAACTCTCTCATTAATATCTTTGTCGTCTTTATAGCAAAATTCACCTCTAGTAGGTTCTCTCTCAGTTGTTTGACGCACCTGATCCTCCTCTTAGCTAAGATATCGCCAGCACTGCAGTCCTGCTCTTACATAATAACCTCAGGATAAAGCTCACTCTCCTACTGGCTGAGGATGCTGTCAGTCACTCCACTCTGACTGGGTCGGCTTAGGTCAGAAAGAAGTCCCCTCCCACCCCTCATAAATAACATGTAGCTTGAGGACAAACAAAAATGTGTAGCTTCTCCCGCTCATGTTTTCTTTGCAAAGGGATGTCTGTCAAGAAAGGTGCCTGAAGTATCTGCATAAGATTTCTTTCAGCTGTGTTTTCTACGGCAGCCTTGAACCTCCAGGTTTGCTTCTGTAATGTGAAATCATGTCTCACATAACAAAGCATTATCAGTGGCTCGCCTTTGAGCCAAACAAATAAAATGTCTTGGTTCTGTCACATGTATAAAACACTGGTGAAGTTCAAACTGTGTTGATGTAGAAGTGGGAGTCTTTTCATAAACCATTTACAAAGCCTCCGCTGCTGAGATAGAGCAGACAGACGATCACTGATGACATATCGCGGTGGCTCCACACACAGATGACATCACTTCCTTTAAAAGTGTGATGGCTTAGCACATCATTGCTTTGACATCCAGACGAGTGCGGCAAGTGGGCGGTCACCCTGGCAACAGCGATGCTGTCATAACTGTCTCTATGTATCCTACCTGACAGTCGCCACTGGCTATAAGCATATAACACACACACATACACTCTCACACACGCTCCACAAAGCTACCCTCCCACATATGCAAACAAATACAGATTGTCATACACACACATGCACAGAAACATGCATTGCTATTCCCAGAGTCTTTTTAGAAGTTAAACGCTTGCATCTCCATAACACATACTTAAACAATGCATATGCCCACACGCCCATGCTCTTTCGGGCCTTGTTATGTGATACAAAGAGGAGTGTAATCTGCCAAAATATGGTGAAGATGTGATTTAAACGGCAAAGATCTGCTGGAAAAATGTGAAGAGCTTGCTTTGACAATCCTCATTAATTATGTATGAAATTGCATGAACATCACACAGCTGTAGGTGTGGGCTAAACACAAACTGCTTAAACTCAGAGACCTTCGCTTAGCTTCAGATAACCAACAACGTTGCGCCAAAGAATAAAAAATAAGAGAATCAATACAGAGTGAGATAATAACAATAAAGCATGAAAATAACATACCGAACACTTTTTACTTTATTATAGTCATGGACTGACTACTGGTATCAAGGTAAAACAAAGTTGAAAAAAGTTAGTTTCCAATCCGCAGCTTTTTTCCTTCATACCACTCTTACAGTTTAAAGCCCCTCAATGAGAACCCAGACAGGATTAGCATATTGCTGCCCCTCCCCCATTTGCTGCTGCACATCGCTATTCAGCTGGCTGAAAGAAGGCTTCTTGCTTACCAGTAAGACAAATTAGGTTGTTGGGAAATATTTCTGGATGTGAAAAATATCAGTGATCATGGGGTGGAAGCTAAAGGAGCGATTATCTAGTGTTGATTATATGTTGTTGCTTTGGTTTATGTTTAAAAATCAAAATAATAAAGAAATGGTTATTAGAACTATATGATATATGTAATGTAAATATTATATTTGCAGTACTAAAAACAATTGTTGCTTCTCTGTTTAAAATAAATGCAAATAGATCATGTTAATACATTTTATTTCAAACTTCAAAAATTGTTGTGTTTCTAAATGAAAGTTATTACTCATGTCATTACTGTCCAGTCTTCTGTCTGCTGCTCACGTTTGGGCTGTTGACATTATCCATATCTCGAGTGGAACTTACCTGTTTTGTAGCCTATTAATTGTGCAAATCATGTTCATTGACAGTTCTGTTTAGACTCTGTGTGCTGTCCAGGTCCAGTGCTTCGCTCTGACCCAGTTTACAGCCGGATGGCCGAGAACTGGTGGAAATGGGTCACATCATGGGCCACAAAAAAACTCAAGAGCATTTTTTACTTTAGGTACAAAAAATCTTTGTTTTAATAATAAATAAGGCAACTACTATTTTGATAATAATATGCAACCTAAATGTGTCCAGCTGGGCACGATAAAACTGCAGATGTAGACCAGATCTTGGCTAACCAGATTTGGGCTTATATAGTTCCCCACACATTATTCAAATTTCTTATTACAATTTAAATAAAAAGAGATGTTTTTTCTCTTTTACTATTAGAAACAAACTTATTGGATGAATGAAAAACTGAAAAAAACTCTTAAAAAGCAGGTTATTTTATCCAGTACTCTGAATTTCCCAATAACCCACCATCCCAACGAACTGAAACTAAGAAAATTAGAAATTTGCTTTTGTTTCTCATTTTATTTTCCCATATTACTGAATGTACTTCTTGTCATTAGAGTTTATAGATAGCAGTGATTGGCTGTACCTGCTCAGTTGCTAGACAGACAGAAATGACTCCATTGATCCTAAGTCATCATCCAATTATGTATACTGCAGACTCATTCTACCACAGACGCTCACACATACACACCAATACTCAATGTGTGTTGTGTGTTTAAATACACACACACACACACACACACACACATATACACACACGTATATATAAATATATATGCACAGATATAAGTAACATACACAGCAGCACCTTAACATCCACACATGATTTGGACATATTAAACCGTCCATATGAATACACACAAGCAATGCAATGCAAAGTGTTGTATGTGCATCAATGAGTGAGCAGTTAGCCAAAATGAATGCATGCACAGACACATGGGTTGACCTCATCTGTTTGTAAACCTTTCAGGAAATTCTTAAATTCATGCAGGAATTTCCCACAGGTAGGACTGTGCAAGGAGATTAACATGTGAACGGCTGTTTCAGCTGAGGGTAAGGCAGCACTCAGCAGAGGAGGGAACCAGCTTGTAAGGAAATAATTTAGGATTAGTTAGACTGTCTAATCTCTTTATAGAGTCTGTGCCATCTCAGCAGCATACCTGCCTACCTCCACGTCCACGTAGATCTATCATTTCATGGGGAACGGTGGTGCGCTCTTTTCATGTATTATGGATGGCATGCTCACAGAAAGCCACAACAGGTGTTTCTCTGAGCTGAAGTAGTTTCTGTGCATATTCTGTGCCTTTACTTGGGAGTGTACATGGAGCTGCCTCTTCACAGTAAGTAAGATGACGTAGTTTGATGAGTGCATCTGAAGAATAAAAATAAAAGTTGTGAGAGAGAACAGAAAAGATGAACATGAAAAGAAAGTGTGGTGCTTCAGTGATGTAACCAGTTTTCTCATTATGGTACACGCCTTTTAACCTGCAGGAGTCTCTTTGTACTTCAGTCCACGCACATAGAATCCACACAGAGTCTGGTCATGTACTGGTGTGTGTGGGTTTGTGTGTGTGCGTTTAGTGTGCACTTACGCAGCCCTAAGCACCCCAGTTAGCAGAAAACTCCTGCGAAGACATAATAAATGTCCATATGTCACAGTGCCCTTGTGAATTTGAAGTCACACAAATAGTATCCAGGGACGCGTTGTGAGCTCAATCAGGTACTGCTGGCAACTTTAAATGAGACCACCAGCTGGGTTGCTGGACTGCTGACTGAACAAGGTGGAGTTCAGGGGAGCAAAAGTCTGTGTTAAGTCCAGAATGTAATTTTTAATGGAAATCTTTTCTGTCTTGTCACTTTTGTTTTCTTCACAGCCCAAATCGAAGTTATACCATGCAAAATCTGTGGAGACAAATCATCAGGTATCCACTATGGAGTCATTACATGTGAAGGCTGTAAGGTGAGATCTAATATCTAAAGGGGTCAAGACATTTTACACTAAATTATAGAGCATATGTGCTCTACAGGTAGCTGAGTGTTTATATTTTTTTGTTTTTGGTGACTTGTAACCAGGGTTTCTTCAGACGGAGTCAACAGAATAATGCCTCCTACTCCTGCCCCCGCCAGAGGAACTGCCTCATCGACAGAACGAACCGCAACCGCTGCCAACACTGCCGACTGCAGAAATGTCTCGCTCTAGGAATGTCCAGAGATGGTGAGACCCTGTTTATCTCCATAAATATATTTGGTGGCATTCTCTACTTTTATTTGTAGTATTTTTGTAACCCTAACTTCTATTTTCTGCCCCGCCAGCGGTTAAATTTGGTCGCATGTCCAAGAAGCAACGCGACAGCCTGTATGCAGAGGTCCAGAAGCACCAGGCCCGGCTGCAGGAGCAGCGGCAACAGCAAACTGGAGAAGCTGAAGCTCTGGCTCGTGTTTATTCATCCAGCCTAACCAATGGACTGTCCACCCTCAACCATGAAATAGGGGGCACCTACGCCAATGGACACGTCATAGAGCTACCCAAAGGTGGCCACGTCAATGGAGGTGGAGTCCCCGGGGGCTACTATGGGATGGATTCTACCCAGCCGTCTCCTGACCAGTCAGGCTTGGACATGTCAGGCATGAAGCACATTAAGCAGGAGCCCGTTTACGACTTGACGCCTGTGCCAAACCTATTCAGCTATGGAGGCTACCAGGACAGCCAGTTTGGAACACATAATGTCAGCATGGGAGAGCTTGGTAAGGAACAAAATTTAAACTACAAGGGTTGCAGATACAGTATAAATGGTTTTATTCATCATAAAAACTTTAGGGACTATTCTTGTAGGAAATCAATCATTACCTACAAAGTAAGTACGGAAGAAAGTGTGAGTCAGTGTTCTAATCTGAAAGCACAACAGGAGATCAGGCCGGCTTATGTGGCTAGCTGACAATGTGTCGTATTAGTGTGTGAATACCTCTGCAGATAGCACATATTTAGTCAAAATGGAGCACTTTACAGCAAATCAAAGAAGTTTTGAATTATGCACTAGAATTACAGCTCTTTAAATATTTTGAGTCTCTTTCTTTAAATTTCCAAACTCCAGCTGCAGAATTACATGCAAGAAGCTCCTGCATCACGTCACTGTAAACAAAAATATTTAAATACACAAGTGTGGTGTATGGAAAACATTAAATGACTTATCCTCTCTTTCAGATCGCATCGCTCAGAATATCATCAAGTCGCACTTGGAAACATGTCAGTACACGACAGAGGAGCTACAGCAGCTAGCCTGGCAGACCCACTCCTACGAAGAGGTCAAGATGTACCAGAGCAAGGTGAGCTTTCAGGTCATGTCATCAGTCTCACACATGGGGTAGCACATCTGCAATGTTAGCAGTTCTATTCTAAAGACAGAGAAGAACAAAAACAGACAAGAACATGTAGAAAAAAAATTGGTATGAATGAAACTACTTCAACATAAAGCACACGTACCTAAACTGGTGTTTGGGTGCTTGCAGCCCAGGGACGTCCTGTGGCAGCAGTGTGCCATCCAGATAACCCACGCCATCCAGTATGTGGTGGAGTTTGCCAAGCGCATCTCAGGGTTCATGGAGCTGTGCCAGAATGACCAGATCCTCCTTCTCAAGTCAGGTGAGATGAAGGTCTAGCTGTTGCTAGGTTAACTAAATGTCTGTTTTTTTTATCACATGTCAAACGTTTTTGCTCATCTGAATTTTTTGGCTAATTTACATAGAAAGACTTCAATGTAGATGCAGTTATTTTGTTTTCATAAGACAGCATTTAGACAGAGCCATTTGGACCTTAAAGATTTATTTATTTATCCCATATAAAGTAAAGAGAAATTCCACAAGGATAATGAGTAAACTATAAATCACACAGAAATACAAGGAAGCACAAAATGAAATCAAATTGAAATCAAAATAGTGATATTGGGATAATATCAATGTTTGGAAAATGGAAATTTCTCTGATTAATTTATAGCTGAAAAATTGAGAGAAGGATGGCAAATATGAAAATATATAAATATTTGTTCTGTACTGGAGGGTGGAAACACATTTTTATCTAAAGTGTTGAACATTTAAACATTTTCTGGATTTTATCTGAGAAAACGTTTTCCCCGTTTTTATTTTTGCAAATGTACATAGCTGAATATTCCATATTTAAACATGTTTACATGTTTTATGGGATGTTCTATATGGAACCGTTCCAGTATATAAAAGATTTTATATACGGGCATACTTACATGTAAATATATGCTTTATATACCTGTTCATATATTCAGTTTATGCTAAATTAATTTATATGCATACATGACATTTCAGTGAGGGTATTTTCATTGAGAAAAGGTAACATCACCATGAGTTTGTGAGACTAAAGTCTCACAATAGGCCAATCCCATTAAATCCCATTTCCCTGTGCACCTCTGAAATAAATCTTTATTACAATCATATTTTGTAATTTCTGAATAATTCTTTCAGGTTGTTTGGAGGTGGTTTTGGTGCGAATGTGTAGAGCCTTCAATCCTCTTAACAACACTGTGCTCTTTGAGGGGAAGTACGGAGGCATGCAGATGTTCAAATCTCTAGGTACCACATTTATATTTATGCATTGTTTTTTTTTAAATGACAAAGCAGAATGAGTGTAATAATATTCCTGTTTGGCTGCTCTTCTCTATGTGTCTTAAAGGTTGTGACGAGTTAGTGAGTGCAGTGTTCGACTTTGCCAAGAGTTTGTGTTCACTGCAGCTAACAGAGGAGGAGATTGCACTTTTCTCAGCAGCTGTACTCATTTCCACAGGTTAGTGTTCATCCACAGATTTTACAATAATGCATGAATTCAGCTAATTCACAAAAAAGCAAAACAACATTTTTACTCTGTTGATACCAGTCTGTAGGTATGGGCCAGTATCGAGATAAATCAAGGTTTTACAAAAGTTACAGTTTCAAAACTGCAAAGATTTTCCATCATACTACTCTAACAGTATGATTAAACATCCTTTTAAAGAAACAAAGAGAAAATGTTGAAATGACCGGCTTTGTGTAGCATAGAATAATGCATTTCCTCTACACCCTCTGTTGTGGATCACTGCCAGTCAGCTGGCTGAAACAAGGCTACTACACTTTATCCTCACTTAAACGAAGGACAAATTCTGCTGAAATATTTATGTTGATGGGAAACAAGGACAGTCATTGCATTGAAACTAACAGAATGTCACCAGTAATTCCTATTAAGGTAACAGTGTTCTAAAATGGCTGTGATATTTAAACTATATTATTATATCATGAGAAACTCTAAACAGCCCATGCTTACTTGTCTGCAATGGTGATGATCACAGTTAGAAAAATGCATGTATATTCAGTTCTGCCTTTGTGGAGAGTGGCAAACCAATTCTGTAAGTGTGCATCAATTCTATATCTTCGGCACTGAATGAATCAATCATCTCTTCGCAGATCGGCCATGGCTGATGGAGCCTCGAAAAGTCCAGAAGCTCCAAGAGAAGATATACTTTGCTCTGCAGCACATTATGCAGAAGAATCACATGGATGAAGATGCACTAGCGAAGGTGGGCTGAAGAATTTATAATATATAATTTGTACAACAGTAGTCAATTTGAACCCAGACAATAGCTCCTCTGGCATCAGAACAGTTGGAGTAATGTAAAAACACAAGAAGTTAATTCTCATGACCTTGATTATTTCTTATTGTTTGGCAGCTGATCAGCCGGATCCCCACGTTGTCGGCCCTGTGTACACTCCACACCGAGGAGCTCCAGGCATTCCAGCAACTCCACCCAGAAACAGTGAACGTCCTCTTCCCACCTCTCTACAAGGAACTATTTAACCCAGACCCAAATTCTGCCATGGCCATGCCTAAGTGACTGCCTGCAATCCAAATGCAATGTACAGCTGCAAAAAGAGGACCAAGAAATGATGTCAGCTGTCGTTTGACAAGACTCTTGCAGCCATGTCGGCCGCGTCATTCTGATAACCACAATTTTTTTAGCTCTCCCAGGCTAGTTTCAGGCTGGTGGGTGAGGATTCATCTACTAGAAACTTAAGAGTTACCGCCAACAATGCTAGGAATGTCCTGCACTTATCCCATCCTGTTCACCGATACAGTCTGAAGAATGTATATACAAGTGAACCGTGCCCCAAGCCACAACTTCAGAGAGGCATCCAGGTGTCTCCTGAAATTAACAGACCAGAAATGTACAGACTTTTAAGACAACTATAAACAATTTGAAGCTGTCAATCATTTTTTAAAAGGTGGGTAAGTTAAATTGATTTATTCTTGAAAGAAAAAAGGTTTTTGTTGTTTTTTTTCCCCAGTGAAGACATTGTGAATTGGGAGAAGCTGGATGGGGAAGGGAACCGTGGATTTAGAGAAGCTATTGTAGATATTCTTCTAGTTGAGAGCGGATTCCAGTATTATTATTATTTCTTGTTCTGTTAAAATAAGTTAGTCCTAATTTAAATATACAGCAGCCCAAAGTGGCTGATGATACCTTGTCTATGTGTTCTTATTTTATTTGGTAGATTCTTGTGTACAGAATTTGTAAAGCTGAGACTTGTAAATGAAAACTGGGCAAAAACTGGGAGCCAATTTTGGGTGTTGATATGCAGAAGCCTTGTCTGGATTTTATTCATATGTATAGGTGTTACCGTCCTTCTGATCAAAATTTATTGAAATGTAAAGAGAGGATATGAAGGATTTAAAGAGAAAATAATGGCTACTACTTTTCAAGGTGAAGATATATACATAAATGTTCTATTTTGCAAGGAAAAGAATTTGGCAGATTTGCCGTCCTATCAGTTGTTTATTTCTAGCTGCAATAATTATGTCCAATACTAGCTAGATTGCTGTGGAACAATCAACCACAATGAACCAATCAGAAACCAGGACCTCACATTGAAGCCCACATAGCCTCTTAACTTAGTCTGCTCTTAAACACGTATAAATATCAGGACTTTCTCTGTAGCTTTTGGGAGCGAGTCAGAGATGTGTCACACATGTACTGATGATCCTTAAAAATGTGAAAAGAATCCACACAGACTTGAATTAAAAACACTTTTCAATCACTGAAATCTATACAGGTGTTGTATGCCCTCACCGTCCAATTTGCACAATCCAGCCCATGGATATCAGTTCACCTGTGCTGTGAATATGAAGGACCCTTTTTTCTCTAGAAAGCAATAACGTCCACACAGCATATCTGGTCTCCTTTCCCACCCTGACCCATCTTTCTCTCAGCTGTTCAAAACAGGGTAGAAGCTCTAACTGAGGATGCACTATATTCTTTGCTCTTAACCACTGATTATGTCTCACAATCATCTTGACAGATGATAGACATTCCCCTGCTGACTCTGATGCGTTTTCAGTGTGGCACAATCTCATCATGAAAATATAAGCAAATGCAGCTGCCAATGATTTCACCACCAGACGTAGCTGAGCTTTAACTTTGGTCATTTATGTAGAAGTTGTGTTAGACAATCACTTTTTCCCACTGAGTCATTCCAATAACTGTTAGCACTTAAGCACTATACTTTTTTATTATTTAGTGTTTGGACACTGTGTAAAAACACACTGGGTTTGAGTTAGCCTTTTTCCCACCAGAGCATATTGATGTTTTTTGTCTTCTGAAAAGTCATTCCTACATGTTTTAGGGGACCACATCAACTGCTCACATTACTTTAAGCAAAAAAGACCTTTTATAAGCAGTATGACACCTCAGCAACATCAAAATGAGCTAAATGAGGCAGCCTTTACATCAGGAGTCTTCCCAAAGTCGGGGTTGCACATCATCATGTTTGGGGTCTTAAAATCAAAAATCGTTCCATGTTTATGGAAAAATACAACAGATTAAAAAAAGACTATATTAACCGACCAGTAACGCTTCCCCTACTCAACTTATAGTCCATTTTTTGTAATTTTGTGGGTTGAAAAATGAAAACTTTGGCTCTATCCACCTGATGCTACATTTAATGGCTGTCTCCTCTATATATGTTGTACAAAATAAAAATATAGCTCAACTTTTATTATTCTTACCTCATCTTTAGATTCCATGATTAGCAGGCTGTTATCTAGTGTTATGAAGCGCTCTAAATGGTTCTTAGGGTTTCTCCTGCTTGAAAATGTTTTTTTGCACAGTGGCCAGATCCTCCATCGGATAAAACCAGGGACAAAGTCAGACTTTCAGTCCATCCATTAGCATGAGTAACACCAGAAATCATTGCATTGTTATCCTTCTGTGCATTTGTTACCAGTGTAGTGGGAAAAAATGGTGAAACATGTGTCAATCAACATCAGTGTGTTTTACCATTAATGTTATTGTTCCTTTAAAGCACAGCAGCTTTCCTTGAACCCCCCCGATGACACCCCAGATCAGAGGCCAGTCACTCTGGAAGACAATCACTTGCTCGTAAAGATTCGATGCACTACACAGCATCTCTCAGGGAGCAGCTCTTTTTCTCACTTTGCATTAAAAGAGGGTTTAATATTTTTGAAAATTTACTGAAAAAAATAATTTTAAAATAATTACTTTTTAGGATTTAAAAAAATTCTGCCCAGACAAGGCTTTGATAGACATATGTCTATATATGTATGTTTGTGCGTATGTGTGTAGAGGATGAGTTCACTGTCAGTATCTTTGTAGAGACCAAGAGTTTATGAGCAATTTTTACACCATAAATGAAAAAAAAAAGTAAAAACATGTGACTGTGCTCGTTATTGTTGTAAGCTCTTGTTTGCGGGTCTCAGGACAGTGAGTGAAGTCCACTGGAGGGACAGCAATTCTGGGACAGTGAATTAGAACTCTAAAAATTGAGTTTTTGTGTGAGTTTTTTTTTTGTTGTTGTTTTGTTTTCCCTCATTAGACTGTGAATCAAAGGGGTGGAACGGGGAATTATGAGGTGGGGTGGGAGGGATGGTGATGTGCTGGCAGGAACAAGTGGTAACCAACACTGTAAGTAAGGTACTGTAGCAATAAGAACTGGAGGCATTTACTACTGTCATGTTTGCATTGTAAGATTATTTTTATGTTATTACTATTTACTATTATTATTGTTCTTATTATGACTACTATTCTTCTATTACTATTAGCCTATTGTTGTTCTGTTCTATTTGCATGGCGTTTCATTGCAATGAAATATTCGGGGCTTATTTGTGTTTCCTCCTCTAATGATGATGTGAGGGAGACGTTTGAAATGGTGGGTTACGGGTTTAGGGCAGAT
Organism: Crenichthys baileyi; assembly: GCA_036173005.1. NCBI lineage: Eukaryota > Metazoa > Chordata > Actinopteri > Cyprinodontiformes > Goodeidae > Crenichthys > Crenichthys baileyi. The sequence goes on along the minus strand of JAHHUM010002963.1, from coordinate 45,997 downwards.
TTCACATCACTTTAGTCAGTTCAAAAGAAATTTTTTCACAAGCTGAATTATCTTTTCTTTTTAAATAAAATTTCTAATTTATATGGGAGCAATTTGAAATTTGTCATTGGAAATCAAATGTTTTTCCCACCCTCTGAATGTGTGGATTTCAACAAATCAGTTAGAACGACCTTTTCCAAACTGGCCTTTTGGAAAACCTTCCCTTCACTCGCTGTGGGGGGACAACGTGGGATGGGGTTAGGGGTTATCTATTCTGAATGTTATGGAGTAGCCTGTTCAGCATGAGGGGGGCTGAACCCATGCGCCTTTTACTGCTCCATCAACACAGAATGACATCACTGAGCACACAACAGCAGCCGCCGCAAGCGGCACAGACATTTTATTGCAACTGATTTAAAAACCACATTTCATACAACCCACTCCAAACCTCCTTCTCTCTTTTATGAAGAAAACGTGTGTGAGCTTGTGTGCGTGCGCGAGAGAAACTGAAGCGAGTGCGACAATGTTTGCTCTACCAATGCTTTGTGAACTTTCTTGATGCATTATACTGTCTGTGCAATTGGAGTAGTTTTGAAAATTGTTAATTTATTTTTCAGAATGTTTTTGTGTCCCAGCAAGAGCAAATAAAACAAAAATGTAGCAATCTGTGTCTGGAAGCTAAAAGGTATCCGGGCTGCAGAACCTCTTTTACACAGGACTAACAAAAGATAAAAACTGTAAAAAATACAATTAAAAAATGTTTTTTGTTTTCAAAGTGCCATAGTTAGCGAGGAGAGAAAGGATTGGCAGTATGGGGCATAGATGCTTTACTATGCGAGTTTACATGAGAAACCAATAAAAAAAAATAGGAGGAAACTCAAAGGAAAATGTGTATTTGATTACACAGATGAACTGTTTTTACATTTTATGCTTTTATTTTCACTTGTTGGGATCTCTGCTGGACTCTGAACATCGGGCTCCACTGTTAGAGCCTCCATTTGAACTTGAGAAGAAGAGTGCATTTGCATGCATGCATATGTTAGTTAAAGGGAGTCCCACACACCCACAAGTGAAGGACCAGACTGGGGAGAGGTTCAGAGCTTTGCAGAGACCTCAGTGAGTCCTCCTTTGAGATGTACATACAATGTGAAGGTCTGAAGTGATTTTTGTTAAATTCTATATTTTATCGCTTTTGTAGACATTTTGTTGTGGGAAGAAAAATAAATAAATAAAAGAAATTTTATGGGTGCATTTCTGCCTTTTTCTATTTTTTATTTAAACAGTTTTTTATTATTGATTCAAGATACAACAACAAATAGTGTGCAAGTTTACAATAATTCAGTTATGTATTTAAAAAAATACAGAAAATGTCATTAAATGTTATTACCCTTTTTGGTTGTCTTTATATTCGCTTTATATTCATATGTGAATATTAGTAATTTTAGTTCAAATTCAGAAAATCCAATAATCCTATCAGGCAGTTTACACTGTAAACAAATAAGGGCTGATATGGTTTCAAAAAACATTTTTTAGATAAAGTGCGTGTGTGTTTTTTTTTTTTCCCCCTTCATCCTGCCTCGGTCAAACGTTACATCGCGTTTCCTTAGCTGTCTCGTTCTTCTTTCCCCGACATCATCTCTGCCTCGCTGCTGTTCTCGCAGCTGTCCGGGTGCCTCCTTAAATCTGAACAACAGAAACATCAGTTAGCGACACGCCACTCCAATAACACAGTCATTATCACAAGAAAGAGAATACTGACAGGCCTGGGAGGAAGTCCACACATCCAGCATAAATAATTTGGTTTGATTTGTTGGGAGAGATCTTGGAGAGGACACAAGAAAAGGAAGAGCAAACACGACGCACCTTTGAAATATCAAAACAACTGTGTCTGAGTGTTTGCGTTCATGTGCTTGTTTGCTGGGCTTGTTTGTTTTCGAGTGCAGTTTCTTTCCACGCAGTTATCCTCTAGATGCTGGTATCTTGTCTACCCAGAGACATTAATTAATAGCTAATCAAAGCTAATGTCTCAGCAGCACATTGCCAGCACAAAGACATGATTAATACGTAATCAAAGGCCGCACAGCACAACGCACAAAGCAGGGCCCACCCCCATGCCTCAAATGCTACTGTTGTTAGAGAAATAAACGAAGACTCGCTGCTTAATTAGCTGGCTGCTGGTGCGCGCCGACTTCATTTGAAGTTGTCAGGGATTTCTCTCAGAGCCAACTTGGCCTCATGAGTGACGACACAGAGGTGACATTCAAATAAATGCAAATGCACAGGTATTCAAGAGGAATAAACACAGTGACATAAAACTACATTATGTATTTTTTTCAAACATCACTAATACAATACAGGATCTAAAAAAATATTAATGCTCCATTTAGATACAATTACTTTTGCCCATTCTTCTTTGCTAGATTGTGACATTTGGATAGAAAGAAACTTTGATTAGAGCCTTCTAATACACCCATTTGCTTTGATTAAAATCAAACATTGTAGCTCTGGGTGACTGTTTAGGGCTGTTCTGCTGGAAGTTGAACTTCTGTCAAATTGGCGAGTCTTTTTCTGCCTCCAACAGGTTTTTATTCCAGTATTGTCCTATGCTTTGCTCCATCTATTCTCCCATCAACCCTGACCAGGTTCCCTGCCCTTGCTTAAAAAAAAGCATTCACATAGCATGATGGCGCCATCATGTTCCACTGAAGGGATAGTTTTAAGGGTGATGTGCAGTGTTAGTTTTAGCCTTTGAGCAAATTTTAAACAGGGTTTCTCGTTGCTTTCTTTCCAAAAAAAGGCATTCTTCTTGCCATTTTTCAATAGCTTTGTATTGTCCTGTCAGCAGATTCTTCCAACTGTGCTGTGGATCTCTGAAGCTCCTCTAAAGTTACCATGGACCTCTTGGTTACCTCATTAAAGTGCTTTTTCCATGTCAGTTTAGGTGGACAGCCATGTCTAAGTATTTTGTAACATACTCTTCCATTTTCAGATGATGGATAAAACAGTGCTCTATGAGATGTTCATGAATCAGGATATTGTTTTATGAACTAGCCCTGGTTTAATCTTCCTCCCTCACCTGTCTGCTGTGTTCCTTGGTCTTCATGATGCGTTTTGTTCTCTAATGTTCTCTGACAAACCTCTGAAGCCTTCACATGACAGTTGGATTTACACTAAATTTAAATGGCATACAGTAAGGTGACTTTTGGAGGCATTTAGTAGCACTGGATTTTATTTAGGGGTACCAGTGTAAAAAGGGATAAATGCTAAGCCACATCAGACTTTTGAGATGTTTATTTGTACAAAAAAACTATAAACAAATTCAAAAGCCTTTTGAAAATAATTTTTTCTACTTAACAGTTATGTTCTACTTTGTGTTGGTTTATCAGATAAAATCCAAATAACAAATTGAAGTTTGTTGTTTGTAACTTGACAAAATTTTGAAAATGTTCAAGTGGTCTGAATACTTTTGCAAGGCATTGTATTTTCTGACATTTCCTTTATCTTACAGATGCTTACTGGTTTTGAAAATCTGTGACATTTCTGACCTTTCAGACCCAGTCTGCGGCAGCAGAAGTTGCAGGAGTGTTTCTGCAGGAAGGCACTGATGGCAACGTCTCCAAGGTTATCAGGACCAAAGAGCATTTCACCCCTGTTACAGCTGCAAACGGGGAGCATGAAAGTACTCTTTTAACTCTGATATGTGCTTTTCAGTTCTTGACAGAGTTAGGAAGCTCTAAATGCAAAGTTAAACACTGCGTTAAACTGTGTGTGATTATTTTGGATTTGTATACCTTTGGTCATCACCCATAATGACTGTCGGATCAGTCAGCTCGTCTCCTACTCCTGTCAACAGCATAAAGGATAGATATAACCAGAATAAATAATAAAAAAATAAATGCAAACACTTACACAAAGATACAACTACATGTCACAAATACACAAATAGTGAAACACTTACCTTGTATGTCAAGCACCAGCATTTCTCTGCGTGTGTACTCGTATGTCCAGTGGGAAAACGCCAACAACATGTCCTCCAGTGAACAGCAGGGGGCGATCTCTTCCCCTGTGTTGTTGTTGTATTTCCTGAAGTTGCCAATCAGATTCCTCTCAATAGTCAACCACTGGCCATTAGTATGCCAGAGGGCCAGGGAAACGTCTAGAAATCTAGTACAAAGGAAGCAAGGTCAGCACATGCAGACACATGCACCTACGGGTAGCATTCAGAGAAGAAACACACACCTTGGTGAGTGATGCATATCATCAGGTTTGATCTGGTTAAACACTTGCATCATTTTCTGAGCAGCTCTCTGCTGTTGGATCTCCTTCAGGGTGTCAAAAATGTTGATCGCAGAGTTACATATTACAAAGTTTAAGGATATATATATAAGGGATATCTTTCGGCAATGTCTTGCTTAAATGCACTTTAGATGGTTTTGGAAACATACCCTTAAACAAAGCTGCAGTGCGGTGCACCCATGGAAGTACCTCTGCCAAGCACGAATCACCTCCGGCTTAAAGGCTTTCACCACATATATCTGACCAAGCTTGAGCACGTCCTGTTCTGCCCAGGTACACAGCATTCTGCAGCCCTGCCGGAGACCCCCGTCCAGGGAACCTTCCTCACTAGATAGCGGCTTAAGCAGCGCAGACAGACCTTGGGAGGACCAGCAAGATACTGAGCTGGACTCAGCTTCAATGTGTACTTCCTCCAGAGAGAAGACACTCACTTTTTCACCTCCTGCAGACAGTGAGAAAAAAGCTCAATAGTCTGGAAATGTAGAAAATAAAAACATTTAAAAAATATTAAGATTTTTGTTTGTCTGTTTTGTTTATCAAAAAGAGGAGTTCAACAACAAAAAAGAATGTTACCCAAAATGGAAACAGGAGTAAAGGGGATGCTGTGAGCCAGTCTCATCAGATTGTTTCGTTCCATGGCTTATAAAACAGAGAAAGGCACAGTACTATCACAACAATACAGTAACAAAGAAAATTAACCAAAAACAGTGCACAACTAGAAAAAGTCAATAGAAAGCATCTTTAGAACTTTATACATAAAAGTATTGCTGTATCTGATTAAATAAAAAATTTATTTTCTTTATAAGGTCAATACCTGAAAAGTGTGGGTATAGATTGTCACTGGACTGGAAGGAGGAGCTCTTGGCTGCAGCAAAAAAAAAAGTACAATTAAAATACTAAAATGTAAGTCTCAGAGTAGTTCATAAATAAACTAACAAGCACATTATAGAATATGTACTGAATGTTAAAAAATACCTTCCGGAGCAAATCCGCTCTGCAAACTGGGACACAGATGTAAAGAAAACAGTCCTTAGAATAATTACATATTCCAGTTGACTATGAAGGGTAAGCCAAAGGAGTGACTTACGATGACCTGCGGCTCATTGATCTGGCCCAGCTGTTCCATGCTGAATGAGCGGGGCTCCACATCTCCTGAGAATCAGAATACCCCACAATATTCTTCAGACATTTTACTGATACTTCCAATAGACACCTCATAAACCAAAAGTTCAGCCAGAACAAACCTGATGGGAAAACGCCTGCTTCTGCATCGAATCTGTGGGATCAAAATCTGAAAAAATATTAATATCAGTGCTCATTATTATAATTTTTTTCCAAAATAAAGCTGGACTATAATGTATATAAAGGCTACCATACAGTGTATAATATTTTTACAATTTTTGTCTCATCCAACCAGAACACCCTCTTCCACGTGTCTCTTCAACAAGCCTTTTTTCTTCTTATGGATTTCTTTCAGTAACAACTTCCTTCTTACCTCTCTAAAGGGCAGATTAGTAGAATGCACTAGTAATAGCTGTCCTCTTGAAAAAATGGGCAGACGTTTTACCACAGGTGTGGATCTCTGCAGCTTCTCCAGAGGTAACATGGTTCTCCTGGCTGCTTCTCTACTCCCTCCCCTAGCTGTTAGTTTAGGTGGATGTTATCTCTTGGTGGGTTTGCAGCTTACCCTTTACAGATGATGGAATGAATAGAAATCTGTGGGATATTAAAACCTTAGGATACTGATTTATAGCCCAACCCTGCTTTAAACTTTTCTACAACTTTCCGTCAACCTGTCTGTTGTGTTCCTTGTTCTTCGTGGTGCTGTTTGTTCACTAAGGTTTTCTAACAAACCTCTATGGCCTTTGCAGAACAGCTGGATTAATACTGAGAAAACATTGCACACAGGTGGGCTGTTTACTGCATACAACTCACTTCTCCTCCAGATCACAACAACCCATTACTTTGTGCTGGTTGTGTTGATAAATGGAGATCCTTACTGAGCTGACTGAGGCTGGTTGAAGCTGACCAACATAAAGGTTCTCCAATAAACCTTCGGCGTCTTCTCCACAAGGCATCAGACAAGCGGGACTCCAAGCTCTCCTTTTTTGCAAAACATGCAAGAGATGGAAACAGGAAATTAAAAAGCAGGGATTGAGATTTTCTGATTCATGCATGTTCAGCATCCTTTTTCTTTTGTCGTGAAAAGAGTAAATGTCAGTAGTGTGTTCTGGATCACATTACTGGATCTGCAGAGCTCTCTTTTATCTTTACTGTCTTCCTGTTGTGGCTTTTGCCTCTGCTGTCTAGGTCTTGAGAGGAGTCTGGGGACTTTGCCCATTCTGCAAAAACAAAGATATAACCATGTACTGGGGACTCTTGATCTATGACAACATAATAACCCAGGACATAAAAGTGGTACAAGGAACTTTACCTTGGCTCTTGCTGCACTGTAAAGACGTATCATCCCTAAAGCCTCTTCTGTCAAACATGCACGCCTTGTTCATTGTTTCATTAAGAGATGGAAAAGATCCCCTTGTTGGACTGAGGGGTGCACCAGAAAAAGTCATGTTCTCCATGCTGGATGAAAGAGACCTGCAGTATCCAAATGGACGTTCTCTGTGCATACAGGCCCACCTCGGGGATAATGGGGGTTTTCTCCAATTGCTGGAATGTCTGGATGGAAAACCTGGTTTGCTTACATCCTGAGAAAACAAAGGACTTATGAACATCATGAATATCAGGGCCAGACAGAGTAAAACCATTACCACAGGCCACAAATACCTCCATATGGGATAGATCTTCTTGTGTCATTTCTTCTTCTTCCTCTTCCCTTTCAGCATCCTCTTCTCCTTCTTCCACTGAAGCTTCCTCCTGACTGGGATACAAATATAGGTCATATGTCCAGGCTCTGTTATTTGGCATCCCAAAGGCTTTGGGAGAAATAGGAGACCCACAGCGGGATGATTCAGTGGACCCAGAAGGTGTCTTATTCCTTGCACCACCAAACATAAACTGAGAGGTGGAAGCATGTGATCCATGTCTAAAGCCTTTAAACCAGTTCTCACTGGGATCTTCAACAGGAGCAGGGTTGAAATCCTGCGGAAAATATTTTATAGTTTATTTAAATTACACTTAACATGTCAGTATGTGATCATTTGACTGTTTCAGAGTTAAACAACTAAGATAGAGACAATACTTCAGTCTCTTGAAAAAAATACATTTTTGTAGCCACCTCTTTTGATGTTTCCTCTCCTGCCTCAGTGTGTCCTTTTTTTCCTTCTTTGACTCCGATGCAGGGCTCCTGCGATGCTCGCTGACTGGCCTCGAGAGCAAAGCCCTTCAGCAAGGAGGGCGGGGTGCTTTTACAGGCTTTAATCTTCAGGAGGCGCGCATTAGAAACATCGCAGTCTCCTTTTCCCCTGTGTGGGAGGGTCCAGCTGTGAGGAAGGACGTGACGGTGTGCTTCTGAGACACGGCGACACTGAGCCAGACGGGCCTCTTCCTGTTGAAGGCTGTCAGAGGCAAGAAGCAGAGCGATGGTGTCCACAGCCAGTGCAGAATGGTCCTGAAGCTGACCAAGCTGACCATCCAACTCTGACAGGCTGTCCTGAATGAAGTTGACCTTCTCTGAGACCTCCCCCACCATCCCACACAGCTCATCAGCTCTAGTGGTACAACACCAAAGACAAATGTTGATACTTGTCAGCAACAATGTAATAAGATTTCTGCCATTTCTAAACAACTACTCCTGCTCAAACCAATTCTCAGCATTGTAGGTAAAAAAAACAAACTCTTTTTATGCTAGTATGCAGTCCAAGATCCAACAAACCTCTCAGCTGTGGCTCTGATTCTGTTTATTTCAGTGTTGTGGAGATCTTCATTCTTCTCACGAAAGTAGACTTCAACACATTTCTCCTCAAACTCATAGAGCTTCTTTCTATCTTTTAGGCCCAGATAGAGTTCTGGTAAAACAAAATAAAAAACAGAGGAAATGCCTTTACTTAGTGAAGGGGTCTTCACCTCCAGTCCTTGAGAGCTACTGTCCTGCAACTTCTAGATGAATCCCTGCTCCAACACACTTCAGTCAAATGGAAGACTCGTTACCAGGCCTCTGGCAAACTTCATGGCATACTGAAGAGGTAATTCAATCATTTGATTCAGCTGTGTTGGAGCTGGGATGTATCTAAAAGGTGAAGGATAGTAGCTCTCGACGACTGGAGTCGGAGAACCCAGATGTATTTAACAAAAAAAAAAATCACTCCAAATTGTTTTTTCCTCAACACCACATATATATTTGGTACTCACTTAGCCCAGAGCGCCTCTCATCTTGCTCAGCATCTCCACAAAATCTCCTGTAGATGCTTCTCACTGCAAGAACCACATGACTGAAAAGGATGAGGGGCGGGGGCAGCCACGGCCTATCCTGATAGGTCCTTATGTAGCGGTAACGGTTGTACTTCCACAGTTTGTTGGATATTGAGGCCATATCAAAATAGATGTTGCTGTTAGAGATAAAATGAAATCAGTTTACACAGTGCTCTTTTCAGCAACCTATTTCTTTGTCATACTAAAGGGAGCTCACTTAAAAAATGCAATGAGAATGTTGACCATGATGATGTACTGGAAGAACATGTAGACAGCCTGGAGAAGCGGTGGTAGGAAAGATGCAGGAGGACAGGAACCACCCTCAGAACATGCTGTCAACACACCAACACATAGATTTTACACTCATGGGAATCAGCATGGTAACTGAAAATACACATAAAACCAATAGGGTAACATTTCAGTTACTGGTTGAATTACACTGAAGTCACTGACTAATGTCTTACAGCAACACATGACCCCCAAAGTAAATTTTTGTCCCCCCGGTGGTCCTCCCAGGGTGCCCGTGCTATGGGGGGCCTTTGGATGTCTGTGGTTCAGGTCCAGGGGAGCAGGTCTTTGGCTCCTCACACTCGCTATTGCATATTTTTATGGAGAAACCTTATATACACATGCGCACTCACACTTTCCCCACATCTGTTCAGGTGTTAACAGATGCAGAGATATACTCTATATCGAGCTACTGTTGTCACTAAATACATCTTGCATTCATTATTACCGTGCACTTTTCTGCAACATTGCTGTTGTTATATATGTGTTTTTGCAGGTGTAGAAGCAGTCTTCTAGAGTGTTATCTTGTATTTTCTACATCCTTCTTTCTCTCCTCTATTCTTTACTCCTTCTCTCCATTTTTCCTTTTCGCCCGACGTCACTCTCTTTCTTGCTTCTTTTTTTCCTTTTTATTTCCGTTTCCGTGTAAATTGCAATTAAAATAATCCCAAAGCAATTTCTAATAACGTTTTTTTCATATATACGTATCAAGTGGAGCATTAAAGCGTTAGCCGTAATGCTCCACTTGTGAAAGTAAATCTATTGGGCTTCTTGGCACTCAGACAACAATTCTGAGCGCTACTCTGCTGGACAGGGAAAAAAAAAAAAGATAAACGGTGTCAAATTACGGTTAATAAGTGAAACCTTCACAATGAAGAGTGCAGTGAAAGAGAAACTATATTTGCTGCTTTAGCTCCATGCATGCCTGTTTCATGTGACAAAACAGGCAACAGATAATAAGGGCTTTCCTAGCCCGCATATCACAGCCACCCCACAGAATCTCCAATAGAGAAAAAATATCTTATCTGCCAAGAAAGACAAACAAGAGAGACAAGTGTCCAGAATCATCAATGGCAACTACTTACAACACTGATGAAATGTGGTTAGCCTACAATAAACCTGAGAGCACAGTGACAAACATTTTTAATCAGTGTTTCTAGTACTGACCGAAATAGATGTTTGGTCATAGAGAACCAAATCCATCATAGCAGTTTATAGATTTATGGTAATAATTATTAAGGACAGCAGTGGAAGACTGATGATGTGGGGTTGATGTGCATCATCAAATCCACCGCAGAAATGAATGACGTCTGATGTGTTGTTCATTTGAGATCTATTTTAAGCCCTCTTATAGACCGGGTAGTTTTTATTTAATATTTGCTGTCTTCAGAAGAGTGGGTGCACTTTCTTTATTTTAATCGTAACTGCTACATTTTCTAATGATCCACCTACGATCAATTTCTCCTGCGTACACTTCGCCAAAGATCATCCAGTAGGGCTGGAAGACTATATCTCGAGCTAGACTCCACGATGGCTCCTGATCTGGCGACAAGATGGACTTCCTGGACACCCCGAAGCTCAGCAGCACAATAGCCATCATCACCACAATGAAGAACATGTTAGTGGTCTGGGTACACACACAGGAAAGAAAAGAGCAGAGCTTGACTGATTTTTCCACTACAGCATTATCCTTCTATAGGAAGAAGTGGTCGCTACTCACCATCTTGGTGATCATGGTGATGTAAGGTCCAGCATGCTGATTGACAGCCAGAAGATCCAAAACTCTGACAAACCAGAAAATGATGTCCAGACAGTAAGCAGTGCGTCCTGCAGTCCGGTAGGGATCACCATGCAAACGCATCAAAAGCCCGGCCAGGAACAGGAGGATGGCAACAAAGTCTGATATGTTCCAGTACTCTGAGAACCAAATCTTCAGCTTCTGCCTCAGCTTCCTCGGTTCAGACATTAAAACCTAAAGAAAAGATTTTATTACTGTTTTTTTAGTACTGTGACAACAACTTTCATTGTACTGTAGCTACTAAGCCACTCACCAATTCACAAAAATAGCTTAAAACGTCAAATGAGAAACAATGGAGGATAGCTCACCTCTCTGGTTTTCTCAACGGCTGTTGATATAATGTAGGCAATAACCAGCCACTCCTTAACACTTGGCTGATCCTCCATCTTCACCAGGATGACGTAGGAGAACAGCATTAGAAAGCCCAAGTAGGACATCTAAAAGGAGACAAAAATTATTCAGAGATATGTTCTTTCAATGAATCAAATACAACAAACAAAGAAAAACGATGCACACAACCTACCGTGTGAAACCAGAACTTAACAACAGGAGCGGTGTAAAAATCATAGAGTTTTGTGATCCAGGACAGACACTGCACAAATACAGTGGACACGGTTTCCGAAGCACAACAGAGAGATTTATTATGAAATGGGAGGCCTCGCTCTGCATCTAGACTGTCCTGTGAGATATTAAGACAAGAGAAAAGATGGCAAGTGATGAGAAGTCTGAGAGAGAAGTATCTAGAAGTCTAAACCTGTAGTTAAAAAGTGTTGCATTAGCATCCTACCATCTGATTGGATCCCTCAGGGACTGGCGGTGATTTGGCAGACTCGAGCCCAAACAGCATTGTTTCATGGCTCTGTGGTACGTGGCACATCTCAGCTTTACTTTTAAACTCCAGAAGCAAGATGGCAGGAGGCAGGAGAAGGCTCAAAATGATCTAAAACAGAAACAATATGTGCGTTATGATCACCAGGCAACTATCAGGAGAAACTCAGGAAGATTAACAAAGCAATGTGTTTTAACTAAAATGCCAATAGACTTACTTCACTGAGGGGTAACCTACAATTTGTGAGACTTACAGGGCCTTGCAAAAGTATTCATACCTCTGTAACGTTTTTAGTCGTCACATAACAATCAAACACCTAATTGTATTCTTTAGGGATTTTAAGTGACAGACCAACACAATGTCGTGCATAATTTTGAAGTAGAAGAAAAGTCATCAATAGTTTTCAAAAATTATTTTTCTAATAAATCTAAATAATGTGGTGTGCATCTGTATTCAGTACCCCTGAGTCAATATATTGCAGAGTCACCTTTCGCTTCAATTATAGCAGAGGGTCTTTTGGAGTAAGTCCCTATATGGCTTGTGGCAAAGCTCTTAAGGCTTACTTTCAATAATTGTTTTCTTCTTTAAGGACCAGATCTGGAGTGCACAAATAGGTTGTCCTGTCAACAGACTCTCCTTTTTGTGATGTGGATCTCTGCAGATAAGGTGAACATTTTGTCTTATCGCCTAATCTTGCTTTAAACATTTCCACAACTCTATCCCTGACCTGTCTGCTGTTATCCTTGGTCTTCATGATGCACAAATGTTCTCTTACAAACCTCTGATGCCTTCACAGAACAGCCGAATTATACAGAAATTAAATTACACACAGCTGGACTCTATATACTGTGTAGGTAACGTCTCAAGACAATTGGCTGTACTGGGTTTTATTTAGGGATATCAGAGTAAAGGAGGCTGAGTATAACCGTTTACCTTCATAAAAGAGTTTTTCCTCATGTTGAGTGGGCCGGTCCAGAGATCTGTGAGCAGGGTCTGAGTGCAGGAGTGCGACACAAATGCTCTATGACATGAGGAGACAGCCAGCTGCAGACATGTGAAGTGACTCCATGCCTCCATCTCAGAGGTTAACAGTTTCATGGCCATTTGCTCGTTCTGCTGAAATGCACAATCTAGCACATCCACTGCCAGCTGACCAAACTCACTGGTACAGATAGAGGACAGAAAAGCAGGTTATAAGTGAAACAATGCATGTAGTCATGTAATACTTTGTTGTTGATGTCGTAAAAATACATAGCAAATGCCCTCAAATCTAAATAAATAAATACAAATATCTAAAATTAAAAAACTGGACTGAGCCTGAGAAAAAAAGACTAAAAAAGATTTTCAAATAATTTTGTAATATCCAAGAATGGTAATTTTTTTTAAATGTACAGGACCCAAACAAACAGATCAAACAAACACCAGACAACTCGTGTTCAAGAAACAGGAAACCAAGGCAAAGCTCTTACACTTTCCATATCATGTATTTTAGGACTGTTCACCTAAAGAGATGACTAGTGATGGCCAAATGAGTCTTTATGAATCTATGAACCCTTATGAACTAGGGCTGAACCTATAGGTAACTTTAGTAATCAATTAATCTAGCGATTACTTTTTGGATGAATTCATCTCTTAGTTCATCTCAATTCATCTCTTAGTAAATTATCATACTTAAATAAACAAGTGTTTTGAACTTAAAAAACAACCATTTATTGTGCACTTTAAATGCATTGTAAATGGCAAAAGTGTAAAAAAAATTATTCAATGCTAAGAACATGGCATTTTAATAATAGTCTCTAAATTAAAAAAAAAAGAAGAAATGCATTTTGTTGCATGTTGCAAGGTACAATTGTAGAAATCATTTGTAAACACATGGACAATGCTTAGGTGAAGCTAAAATTATGCCACTTGAAAAGTTCTGGGTAGAGTATATTTACAGAGAAAGGTTTTTAATCTAAACTGCTAAACATATATTTTTTGTACAGTTTTTCATCTAAAATGCTACAGTTTTGGCCTAAATACTGCTCTGAGTAGGTTGTTCCTTCAGCAAAAGGCATGTTTCAGAGTTTATAAACTCCAGTGAAAAATCCCATTTGATAACTAAATTAGTTGAAGATTTTTTCAACCATCGATTAATCACGATTAATCCGATTCGTTGTTTCAGCCCTATTTTGAACCAATGCACACACATCTCTCCACTGCCTCAGATGAACACACACATTCAGCACGTCGGGCCGTTTGCACATACACACACAAACCGTCACAGTCATGTTTCCAACTTCTGTCTGTGTTCTTTAAGTTTAAATACACAGCAACCTCCAAAAATATTGACAGTTCCCAAGAGTGAGTCCAGTTTCTTCCATCCCAAATACATTTGTATCGCTTAATGTTTTTAAGTTCTGCCTAACGAACCAAACCGATCAGCTGATTCAGACTGAATGAAGCAGGGAAATGGTTTAAAAATCATCAGTCACGTTTTTTTTCATTTAGAAGCAAGCTCTGACACATGGCTTCAGAAAAATACCCAGCAGAGTTTGAAGCCAGCTTGATTATAGAGGACTTTAGTCAGTATAAATCATATAATGTTCTTCTAACTAAACAATCCAGCTTCTGGGCCAGAATGTTTAAGAAAGACAAATGGTTTCTGCTAATGTTACATCAACATTACATTCGCTCTGGCAAACTGTAGCTCTCCTTTAATGCATTGTTTGCAGAAAAAAAACATTTTTTTCTGTCAGGCCTTATTTGCAGGGTCAAATTGAGCTGTTTCTTTGAAAAGATCCATGTAGTTCAACACAAACAACTGCAATTTATTCTTTATTGTGTCAATGTGGGGATAAATCTTTTGGTTGATTGAAATAAGAATCACTAGGGAATCCAGAATTTCCATTTTAGATGTGGTAATTTGTATAGGGTGTGGTTCCCTTTCACTTTGCTGTGTATACTCACATTGAATAGGCCTTGAATCGCTCTGCAATAATGTCGTCCATGTTGCTCTGCCGTACCTCAAAGGCCATCGAGCGATAAAGCTTACAGCCCACAATGGCTCTTGCCAATGCTTCCTCCCCATGTTGCCACAAGAACAGCGCCATCTGCTGGCGTTGCTGGAGCACAGCCCACACAAACAGGTCATTGAAGTTGAAAGGACAGGGCAGCAGGGCACCGCCAAGGCCTGGACTCAATCCCACCTGATGACTGGTCCTAGTCGACACAGTCTGATCCTGAAAAGCGAAGATATATCTGTCTTTTAGACTGAAGCTAAACTTCTCATAAAATAAAGCACGTGGTCAGACCAAGTAGATTCACCAACTTTGCTTTTATAGGGTTGGGCAGTTCTGAAGAAATGCAGATCTTGTTGACTTCTACGATTATTCAAGCTCATCCTTCGTCTTTGTTTACTAAAGGAACCTGAGCTGTCACGTCTACTGTCCTACAAACAAGAAGGAAAAGCTCTTTTAAACATCTCACAAAGTGCTTGGAAGGTAATCTTTTTACAGGACATCATAAAAAGAATGCCAAAAATTAAGCGTTTTCGCTCACTTTGCCCTGCATGCGGCTATAGGCAGCTCTGAAGTTTTTCCGAGTGTAGGTGCTTCGATACGCGCCTCCGATGAGGTACTCTATAACCAACCCCATCTCAATGAGAGACAGACGGTAACCTATAGGAAGAGAGGTCTACCCACACAAAATGAACAATGAATATAAACACAGAGGCCTGTCTGTAAGTAAAATACCTTTGAAAAGTTGATTTATGTCAGTAATTCAATTCAAAAAGTGAAGCTTACATAGCTTAACACAAAGTGTATATTTCGAGCATGTACAGCATTTTTGTTAAGTTTGATAATTATGGCTTAGCTAAAGAAGCCCAAAACTTCAGTTTCTCTGAAAATTTGATTATTACATAAGGTCAAATTAAAAAAAAGACAGAAATGTCAACTGAAATGTACTAAAACGTCTTACGAACCTCCCCCAAACTCTTAAATGGGCATTGCTTCACAATCCCTTTAAACCCTATTGCCATAGCACATGTTTCCGCTCAACTTTCCAGAAATATAATTTTAAACACCATTCTATGAGCATTCAGGCATTCCCTGCTTGTGAAGGGCATTCATGACAGCCTGCTGGACAACTTCCATGTCTGCAGTCATCCCCATGATTGTGTAGGCCACAACATATCTGTGTGAAAAATCCTTTGCATTGGTCTAATGTAATATTTATAAATTTAATCATTTTCTGAGTCAGATTTTACATTTAAATCATAATAATAAAAACAAACAGTAATTGGAATACATCACTTTGTGTGTAATGAATTAATATATGTGTTTTACTTTAATTTAATTTGAAATAAATTTCCTTTTCGATAAAATCAAAATGTTTTGAAATGCATTTGTATAACAGAGCTCTAGATATCTATGGCTTACATGTATTAATATTATTGTCACTCACCTGTTTTGCATCTTCAACAAGGTGCTGCAAGAAGCGCCGAGTCTGACCCTGGGGCTGGAAAAAGACATTTTTATGTTATAAAAGGAGAAGAACAACACGAGCTTAGAAATGAAAGCCAAAAAAAATCAAACAAAACAAGACAGCAGCAGCTCTCTGGATATTCATGTTTCATAAATGGATGAAGAGTTGTGAATAACTGACAGGCTATAAAACACATGAGATAAAGACTGTGTGGAGAAAAACCAAGTGTAAATCATCGGCAAACAAGCATCCGAAATCAACAACTGGGAAAACACCCTGGATGCTGCTGACCATGCCGCTCACCAATCAAACACTTCTAGTGCATTGCTGTGATGTCAATCAAAGCTGATATTTTCAAATCTGTGTTTTAGTCAAAGGATACAGGCTGCATTTGTTCTGTTTTAAACCAAAGGGAACTCTGGGAAAACTGAAGAAAAAACCAGAACAGTAAGACAAACAATAAAACTGTGGGGTGATGTTTTTACTTTTAAAGAAAAAAATCTCTTGACATTAGATTGTGAAATTTATGTCAGTAATGTTTTTCTATTATTTTTGATTAGGGAATAGGATTAAGCAATTGTATATTTTAGCCTCAATTTTGGTTCCAAACATCACAAAAACAATGTAATCAACCAAAAATGATGATTATTAAAATTAAAAGACAGCAAATATAGTTTCGTTTGGTTAATTACATTTTGTACAGAAAATTGATGATTTCAGTATTGAGCAAAATATTTGCAATGATTTTTTTTTCCATAATCAAGCCACCATATCAGGAAGACAAAAAGATAAAAACAAAAAGGACTATCATTAAGATTAAAAAGGCACAGATATAGTAGAATTACTGAGTTGTAGAGCTCCTCGAGGCGGTCCACAGTGAGGAAGCGGCTCATTGTCATGCCGTTGTCAATCAGCAATTTCACAAAACTGACACGGTCCATCACAAGAGAGTCCAGCATTGCTTGTTCCAAAGAACCCACCTAAACAAAGCAAATGATAAGGCTATAATCAATAAAATCAAGAATGAAACCTGATTAAGGTCAAACTGAAGCAGAAACTCCTGCCCTCTGCTGCTCTCACCTGCCAGTGCTGACCATACACCAGGATGTCTTTCTGTGCAACGTCAGCCCGGTCCCAGGCCAGAGCCATACTCAGCTGCTCTGATGGACTGGCTTTGGTTCCTGTTTCCCATTCAATAAAAAAATAAACATCCAGCAGAACCCATTTCTCTGCATTTTTATTTGACACATTTTTCCTAATATTGACCTTTCAGGAAAGAAAAACTCTCAATCTAACATGGATTACCATTTTAATACGCCAGGAACTAGAAACATACAAAGCTGTGATTATTGTTGCTAAAAGTTTTGATTTCCTTAAAGAGGCAAGTCTATTAGCACCCAAAGAGAGAAAGCATGTACCCTTAAGAACAGAACTCAAAATGGCTGCATCAGTTGCCATCTGCTCGTCTGACTCAGAGTCGAAGATGGTGATCTGTTGGTCAAAGAGACGATGTTTGTTGTTGTTGTTTGTGTCATAAACCACACCAAACCTCTCTCTGTAGAACGTCCTACTCACTGAATGTCTGTGATCCATACACTGCTGGAGAAGAGTGTAAAGGTGAGCAGCTTCAGTCCCCTCAACTCCAAACACATCTCCTATCCTACCCAGGAAGTCTTCTTTAATATCAGCATCCAACTGCCTTAAAGGGGGTTTGTGTTTAAAAGTCAAATTACAGTGGGGTGTAAAAGACAAACACACAATAGAGCACACTTGTAAAGGGCAGGAAAAAGGATGCATGATTTTCAAACTAAAATCAACATCTAAATTGTATGGCTTGAGTTTGTGCTTAATGTCCTTTACTCTGATACCCCTTAATAAAAGCCAGTGCTACTAAGCACAATCAGTGTCCACTCCCCAAATATGGCCGTTATGCTAGACTAGCGAGAAAAAATGCGTTAAAAGAAATCTACAGGATGTCTTATTTACAGCTTCTAAAACACCAATGTAGAAAAAAAAAACTATCGTGAAAGAAGGTGCTCTGGTCAGATTAGAAAAATACGTTTTTGGCAAGTTGATAGGAAGATGAAAGGAGACCAATGCAGGGCAATTCTAAAACAAAACCTGTTCTTCTGAAAAGACTTGAAACATGAGTGGAGGTTCATCTTTAAGCAGGACAACAATCCTTGACATATACTCAGAGATAAAATGCTCTAGAAATGACACAGTCCAAGTTCAGGGCTAAATGATCTGTACGAATGACCGCACACATCGTCCCTCATGAACTTGAGCTTTTTGATACAAATTTTCAGTCTCTTGATGACATTCCTCAAAAAGAGTTACAGCTGTAACTGCAGTGAAATTTGGTCTATCACATAAATTCCCAACAAAAACCCTGATGTTTATGGCTATAAGGTGACAAAATGTGAAAAGGTTCAACATATAATTGCATCTTTAGAAACATTATTGAAAATGTTAATTCCCTATTTATTATTGCAACTTCCTCGGTACAAAATGCTGGCAAGATTTTACATTGCTTTTTTCACATTACTGAGAATTGCATATTTTCCAACTAACTTTAGACATTTCTGGAAATGCACCAAACAATCAGTGAAATCATCCAATTTGCACTTGATTTTCTCTGCATTTCCTGTTTATTAATTGTGTCAAAACTGAAAACCACCTCCTTTTACTGGTGTCTGAATGCATAGATAGATCAGAAATCATCAGATCATCAGAAAAAGGTTCGAGAGAGACATTAGCTTGATGCATGTGTATAATCTTGTACTTTCTTCCAGTTCTTTATTTTCAATTCAAAACCTCCAGCTCCATCAAAGAAGCTGAATAAGTTTTTTTGTCTTTTAAAAGGTAAAAGTTTGTTGCATTTAGAGGTTCAATTAAAAGAAAAAATAGGTCTTACAGTTTTTTAGCATGAGCCAAAACAGGAAATCATTATCAGCCAGTAAAAGCCTGATAGATGCACCTCTAACTGTCTACCCAAAACTGTGCTTGGTTTCATTTTACACAAGCAAGTTAAGCTATATGACCTTCCCCCTGAGATGAACAACATAGAGATGACAACTACCAACATACCTATCATTAGCAGTCTGCTTGTGTAAGAAGGCGATGAGGTCAGCAGCCTTGCCCGACCCCTCAAATACAAACACTGGCACAGGGGGCACATTGCTAACATAATCCAACACTGTTGATACAATGGCAGGGCCTCCTTCCACCACCACACACAGTGCAGGCACTCCCTGGTTCAGTCCTGGGAGGAAGGAGGGAAGAATAAATACTCATGGTAAAACATAGGGCCAACTATTTTGGTTCTGAGGATTAGCCAAGATATTTAAAACTACTTTTTCTTACTAAGTAATCAAATGAGGCGAATACAAATTAACAATATTACCACCAATGCAAATGTGATAATGTTCATTTAGCCATTCTAAATTATAAATGAGCCTCTAAACAGAATAATGGTGTACCAGCTGTACAAATTTAACAACACAAAGACACTGACTCACGGGGGTGTATCTTCAGCAGCTGAATATGTTTCTCCAGTTTTCTCCTGAGGCCTTGCTGACCACCAGGTTTTCCCAATGTCCCATCATCCACCAACAGAAAGTGGGAATGGAAACCATTAAGACAGGCTCGCTTGCTTAAAGGGTTTCCCAGTGGCTGGTAGGGTCTGAATACCTGAGCAGATGTTGAGTGAATGTAGACAAACATCATGCTGAGTAAATTAACAAACATACAGTATGTTTGAAACATGTTTTCATTGCTACTACATTAGGAGGCTTGAAACACAGTTACTAACATCTCTGCCAATGAGGTCCATGTTGTTGTCAATCATTCCCCATGGTGTGATGCCAATCGTGTTTCTCTTCCTCAGGTTGTGGCCTCCAAATAACTTCACTGCCTCGCCCACATACTTAGACACACCTAGAGAGTGTATAAAGTGCATCAGATGCAGTGCCTTGCAAAAATATTCACACACCTTCCAAACTTCCACAATTATAATCATTTATTTTAATGAACTTCATATGGATTTAAGATATAGAACAATACAAAGCAGCACAAAATTAGGAACTGAAATAAATATGATACCAGGTTTTCAAAGGTGTTTTTTTCAGATTAACTTCTGAAAAGTGTGGTGTGCATTTCCATTCAACCCCCTTTACCCTGACAACATACATTAAGTCCACTGCAAACAATCACCTTCAGAAGTCACTTAATTAGTAAATAGGCTACCCTTCATGAAATTTATTCCAGCTGTTCTGTGAAGGCCTCGGAGGTTTGTTAAAGAACATAAGTGAACAAACAGCATCATAAAGAGCAAGGAACACGGCAGGCAGGTCATGGAGAAAGTTGTAGAGAAGTTTAAAACAGGGTTAGGTTATAAAAAAAATATAAACTGTGTGCTGTTCAATCCAAAGTCCAGAAGTAGAAAAGGTATGCAAACCTACCAGGACATGTCCCTTCACCTAAACTGACAACAGTGAGGAGAGCATTATTCAGAGAAGGAGCAAAGAGGCCCTTGGTAGCTCTGGAGGAGCTGTAGAAATCAACAGCTCAAGAGGGAGATAGGAAAACTTTTAGTCATACAATCCACAAGGCTGGCCCTTACCGCACATATTCTGGACACAAACTGTCTAGACCCTGAAAAACAGTTGCCACAGAAACAGTTCCTTCTCCCTTCTCTCTAATGATTAAATTAATAAAATAAGCATATTTGCACTATCGCAACTGGCCGTTTTAATAAAAAAATTTAAAAAATGGGAATAAAAATTGGGTGTACATACAGACATATGTACATATTGTTTCTTAACTTTATTTTATTTCCTCTAAAGTTTATATATTTATATTTCAAATTCAAATTTGACTATCAAGTCAAATGCCTTGCTTATGCACACTTCTTGGTCAATAAAGCTGATTCTGATTATGGAAGAGGGGCAAGAAGAAAACCGTTGCTAAAAGAACAATGGTAAGAAGTCCCTTTTGCAGGTTACCACAAGCCTTTTAGAGGACACAGCAAACAGATGCAACAAGGTGCTCTGGTCATATGAGACCAAAATCATTTTTCTGGCCTACATGCAAACTTTATGTGTGGAACACGGCTAACACTGCACCTCACCTCACTCTGAGAGCATCATCTACACTATAAATGTGGTGGTGGAAGCATCATGCTGTGGGGATGCTTTTCTTCAGCAGACGAGGAAGCTGATCAGAGTTGATGGGAAGATGGAGAGAGCTAAACAGGACAATACTGGAAGAAGACTGGGACAGAAATTGACCTCCCAGCAGGAAAACAACCCTAACAATACAGCCAGAGCTCTAAGGGAATGGTTTAGATCACATTATTTTATGTATTAAAGGCCTAAATCAATTTTAAAAATTAAAAATATCAAAAGCTTATATTCATACACACTATCCATCCCATCTGACTAAGCCTTAGCTGTTTTACAAAGAAGATGAGCAAATGTTTCAGGCTGCGGCTGTGCAAAGCTGGTAGAGACATACTATACATACCCAAAAGACTTGCAGCTATAGACTCAGGGGCTGACTACAAATACACGCCATACATAATCGTACAAATACTTGAAAACCAGGCATCTTTTTCTTCCACTTCATAATTAAGCACTACTTCATGTTGGACTACCATTTAAAACCCCAATAAAAGACATTGGAGTTTAACTGTGGAAACGTTAAAGGGTCATGACTACATTTGTAAGGCCTTCTAAGTGTTTATATCATTGTTTTAGAGGAAATCCTTCCTGTACTTGCCTGTATTAATCCCATCAGTAAGTATCCATGCTCCTGTGCTTATGGCAGCCGTGATGAGCCCCTTACTGAAGGCCTGCTTCACTTTTGGGGGCAGGATAAAATTTTCTGACCCTCCGTGGACAGTCAGCAGTAGCTTTGGTCTCTCCATCTGCCATTCCCTCAGCATCAGCTGGAGCAGCGCCTCTGGCTTGGAGTCCATGCCCACGCGTACATACTGGAAGAACATGGCAATGCTCGAGATCCTGCTGCATTTCCCAAGTGCTTCTGATAAAACTGTGTCGTCACTACTGCAGATAGCATCTTTGCTTTCACAAAACATCTTAAATCCGCTTCCATCATACCAAACCAAAGTTTATACAACCATCAACAATCTTATTGTGTAAATTTAGCAAATTCAGGCATAGAAAACCGTACAGTTAGTGGATTTACAAACCTTTGCCCGACAGACACGTGTGGCGGTATCTTGAAAGTCTACAATCCCATAGGCGTTGGTGGGACTGGCTCTTGTATGAGCCTCCATGGACCACTCCTCCTCCATGCCCTGTCCAGGACTGGGATAGAGGGATGTCGGAGGACAGGACCCCTGCCAAGAGTGTTCCCCCATCAAGCGGCCACAGCAACATCTACTCAATGGATACAAGTTATTGGATGTGTCAGAACACTTTGTAGCTAGATTTGACAGAGATTCTGTTTGAGAAACAAGGCTTTTACATTATAAAATTTAATCTGAGGAGCTACTGTCCTGATAAACAGAAGGTACACAATCGTCCTCACTTGAGACATTTCACAGTTTTGTGATTTATTTTCTTTAAATCCTAAATTCAGTGCATGGGAAATTGTTTTGACCAGCTCTGGGTTTTGCCATTTTGTCCCAACCTACCTCCATATCACATACCATTTCATACTCATACACCTAAACCATCGCATAACAGTTGTTTTCTCTTAGTAGTTAAGTATGAAGGTAACTGACTTCTTCTGAATAATTGTATCAGTTCTTCACATTGTTGTTGAGGAGATTAGGCCCAGTCTTCCTTACAACATTGCCTTTGTTCACTAAATTAAGTGGACAACTCTTAAGGTCTCCATAGTATTTAAAATCACTTGAAATGTCTGGACTTTGACTGGGCCATTGCTGCAATTTGATTGCTTTATTTCTTAGCCATTCTGTTGCAGATTTGCTTCTGTGGCTGAGATCATTATTCTGTTGCAT
Source organism: Crenichthys baileyi (assembly GCA_036173005.1). Lineage (NCBI taxonomy): Eukaryota > Metazoa > Chordata > Actinopteri > Cyprinodontiformes > Goodeidae > Crenichthys > Crenichthys baileyi. The sequence continues at coordinate 22,981 of JAHHUM010002963.1, read as the reverse complement.
TGTGTGCCATGCTGAGATGATCTTCAGCTTCTAGAAAGATGGAAAATATTTCAATTTGAATTAGTTTGATATTCCAAGAGAGTGTTGTGGTTTATGCAAAGTGCCCATTTCCTGTGACAGAAAAACAAGTATTTATCTTCAACCCCTTTCACAGATTTGGTCGTTTTCATACATGTTTTTTTTCACGAAGACAATCTACCAGCAGTGGACCACTTAACCCAGGTCAGATGTCGTAAGAGTTAATTAGTTCAATCAGGGGTCAGTACCAAAATAAAAGGAAATGGAGTGTAACAAAGTTTTCACAAAATATTGAATTTAAATATACTTGGGATTCAAAATTTTTTAAGATTATCTCCATATTCCATAAAAATACTTAACTATATGGATAATATAACTGACACTTGTTGCTTTAGGTACATAGATAAGTAATGATTTTTTTATGGGTACCAAAGGTGTGACTGGATCAAAGGGCGGAGTGACACAAGACCTGATGTTTATGCAACTGTACAAACCAAAGCCACAGTGATCTTAGACATTCAGAGGTTGTCCTGACGATTAGGTTTTGCAGGTTACTTTTTGTTAAATGACATTGTAATGTCACATGTTCTTGTTTATATTCACCTTGTTTTAAAATCTGTTAAGTAACTAGATTTTTCTCTGAGGCGTTCTCTGGGGCTTAAAGCTAGGTTTTGAAAGAATGTGCACTTCTTACAATAACCATAAATTAAACGGTATAATAGATTGGATCAGAAACATAAAACAATGGTGCTACACAATTTCAGGAAACCATGCAACTGCAATATTATTTCTGGGCATGTAATGATGATATAAGTTGATATACATTCCCCTTTCTTCAACACTCGTTTGTTTCTCATCGGTCATATCATGTTTCCAACACTTTTAGCCTCTTGGACGTCTTTGTCAGGTGTGGTCATCTACACCAGTGAGACTCCATCTAACAGGCTGAATATATAATTACATGCATCATTCGAAACAACATGTTGCAACACTGATACTGTGCACACCAATAATGTGATGATGATACATTTTTGATATATTGTGTAGCTAAAACTATAAAAACAGTATGCTTAGATAGAGCTTACGAATTTAAATGCTAGTTTTAGGGTTTTACTGGAACCTAACAAGAAAAAATATGTACTGTTTTGGGGGATTCATACACTGAAGTGTTCAACGTTTTTTAATTATTTATTTTATTTAGGCTGCTGCCCAAAATGTATAATTTAATTTACAGATTGCTGTTCTCAACCAATCTTTTCTTTGTCTATATTATTTTCATTGAAATTGTGCCAGAATGAAGGATTGTTAGCATATAATTTTAAAAGCCCAAATGATTAAGCTAGACTGCAACACCTCCTCCCCCTTTCCCATCTCCCACCCTTCCTCTTCCCCTCCCTTCGTCCTTGAGTCCACATATTTCTGTTTCATTATGTTTATTATGTTGCTAACCATTTTTTTCAAACACACCCATTCTCTCATTCATTTACACATCTCTTGTACAGTTAATAACTTACTGACTAACTGCAGTTTGGGCATTTTAAAAATAGAGCACCAGTGAAAGGGAAACAATGTGGGAGCAGAACAAAGAAACCAAACAGGGGACATAATAAAGATAAAAAGAGGACAGCGAATTCTACACAACAATAAACAAGAATGTCATTGACATGTAGACAGTAAGGTGGTGATGTCAGTGTGTGACAACAGACATAGAAAATAACAATTCATAAATAATACCTGATCAAGCTTTGGCACACTTGACATACTGGAATGCATCTGAGAGAAACAGGAAATGACGCGTTATGAAAGAATCAACATGGTTCCCGGAAAAAACGGACTGACTGCCAAATGGTTCTGTTCTGAGAACATTTTTATTTCCAGCCACCGCTGGAAACATTAAACTACATACAGTCTTCTAGGAATCATGAAACCCATTAGTACAGCCGGTTCATTGTTCACCTGTGCTGGTCCCAAGAGGAAGGAATGAACTTTATGCACTCCCTTCTGAAGAAGGTCTCCTCAATCCAAGATTTTCCTTTCTGAAATTAGAAAATATTCAATCGAGTTAATATAAAACATATAAAAGGTCTGTAGCAGCATTCTCATCTTTACTGATTAAATGATTCCGAGGGAAAACAAGCTTCTCTCTTTAGGAAAAAACAAAACAAAAACCTTTTTAATGAAGTTCATTGTGTCAAAGCAGAAGTCAACATGCTGAAGTCAAGCTTTAGGTCCTTCACCGGCAGTTTTCTCAGCTTCACTCCCACCAACAGTGAAAAACCGAAGGCATGTGACCAGTAACCCCTTACTATACTTTATGTTTTTTAAAAGCCTTTGCCCTGTTTCCCGACAGATTCAACAATAGCCGCAAGAAGCAGAGCTGTGTTTGGAGGAAACACAAATATCCCCTTCCTGAGATTAGGCCACATGGCTGGGGAGCTGGTTTACACCCACCCAAAACAGAGTCTTGCTTAGCAAGCCCCTGAAGCGTGGCTGTGACTCAGAGAAAGATTTTCCAATAGATAAAAAAAACCTTAGTAGTTAACGACAGGCTGCAGTTTTACATATACTAACATCACAAGAGAGCTCAAAGAATTCACTGAAGCACTAAGTGATTTAGAGCAGGGATTTGTATCAATGTGCTCAACATAAAACCACAGATCTTTATATTAAATCAGAATTTGAGGAGACAATTCAGCAAAAGCAAACAAATTCTCAACCATTTGGAGCAAATATTGCATGAACTATAGCACAGTTTATCACTTCTTATAATGTTACCTCACTTGACTAAACTTATTTGGATTTTAAAAATAGTATTTACTATAGTTTAGAGGTTTGGAAACTTCTGACTTTTGGACGAGTGAAATAAACTCTCCTAAATAAACATTTGATTGTTTGTCTTGCTACATTTTATCTTTTAGACATTATGTATTAAATCAGTTTACAATAAGAAAATATTATATTAATCCTAAAACAAATAAAATAAAATAAAAATAAAAATAAATATGACACTATGATGTGATGTCCACTACTGTGAATCTTTGCAGATTACCTGTGTTTAATGGTTACGTGTTTTTAAAAGATTTTACAGCAAGAAAAGCATTTTACAGTTCTTGTCTACAACATACCACCTTTTTGAACCACCACCTTAATGTGGTAGAGGGGTTTGAGTGCTCGAATGGTCCTAGAGGCTATGTTGTCTGGGGCTTAAATGCCCCTGGTAGGGTGTGCGATGGCAAACAGGCTCTGGGTGACGGGTCAGACAAAGAGCGATTCAAGACACCTTCATGCGGACCACACAATCAAGGCACGTGATGTCGCCCGGTACGGTGGAGCCAGGGTCCCACCCTGGAGCCGGGCCTGGGGTCGGGACTTGTCAGAGAGCGCCTGGTGATGGGATTGCTCCTTGCAGGACCTGGTCGGGCCAAGCCCAAACAAGAGACGAGAGCCCATCCCCCAGTGGGCCCATCACCTGCAAGGGGAACTATGAGGGACTGATGCAAAGAGTATAAACAGCAGACGAAGGTGGAGACCTCGACGGCCCGATCTCTGGATGCTTAGGCCGGCTTTAGGGACGTGGAATGTCACCTCGCTGGGGGGGAAGGAGCCTGAGTTTGTGCGAGAGTTCGAGAGATATCAAATAGTCGGGCGCACCTTCATATACAGCATGGGCTCAGGAACCCATCTCCTCTAGAGAGGCTGGACTCTCTTCTACTCTGGAGTGGTCTGCTGGGAGGGGCGGCGGGCTGGGGTTGGGTTTGCTTGTTGCCCCCCAGCTCAGCCGTTTGTGTTGGGGTTTACCTCAGTGGATGAGAGGCGCGCATCCCTGCGCCTTCGGGTTGGGGACAGGTCTCTGACTGTCGTTTCGGCCTACTGGCCGAGCGGTAGTGCGGAGTACCCAGCCTTCTTGCCGTCCCTGTCGGGGGTGCTGAAAAGTGCCCCTCCCAGGGACTCCATTACTCTGCCAGGGGACTTCAACGCCCACGTGGGAAACAACAGTAACACCTGAAGAGATGTGATCGGGAGGAATGACCACCCCGATTTGAATCCGAGTGGTGTTTCATTGTTGGACTTCTGTTCTAGTCACAGGCGCGATGTTATAGCAATGTGTTGTGGCAACTTCAACTGCTTCCCCAGGTGACTTTGCCCTGTAGGGTACTTCCCCATTTCATCTATGCCTCCTGCTGCCTGAGCCCAACTGTTCTGCTCACTTGCTCTTCCTCAACACCTGAGCTGTCCTCCTCCTGCATTTGCTTATGTCTCGCTTTCCCAAGGGCCTCGCCCACTTGGGACTTTGGAAAAAAAACCAAACCAGCTCTCCAGATGGCCAAAGTTCCAACCAGCTCCTTCTGCCTTAGGCATGAATCTGCCACCTCCACTTTTCTTTCTGCTTTCCACTTCCTCCCTGTTCTCACCTCAATGCCGGCTGCTGACACTTTCTGGTCTCAGGAGTCCCTGTACTGAAGGACTTCTCTTGTGCAACATTATTAAGAAGGGTATAAATAATCTTTGACAGTAGTCTTTTTCAATAGAATAAAACAACAGAAGAAATTAATATTCTTGTATTTTTAAATGAAACTATTTTTACATTGTTTTACTATTTAGAGAATGAAATGGAAAATAAAATAGAAATTTCAAGCACAAAATGCACGTATAATCGGCTGATACTTCACTACTCTAAGCGCCATACAGCCAGTACAGTCACTCTGGTACCTTCTCTGGGATCTCATTAAAATCGATTTAAGCCATATGAAGGGTATGATAATGGCTCCAACAGGGATCAGAACCAAAACTGACCCATGTTTATTTCAAACTATACTCTACAGCTTTTCTCTGTGTGGTTATCGTTTTACCTTTATTAGAGCTAGATTTTATTCCTGAATCATACTTCTTTTCTTCATCAGGAGATGGTCCAAGGCAGGGGTCTACAACATGCGGCTCCGGAGCAGCAAGTGGCTCTTTGGACCTTCCACAATGGCGTTTAATAATTTTGGCTCAAACCAACTAATGGATATAACAACAACAACAGCAGGTTTTGGCAGTATTTCAGATTTTTCACAACAGAATGACACTGAAAGTACCAGTAATATTGTTTTAGATCAATATTTTTGCCATTTGTTTGGAAAATATCTCCTGTTTTTTTTTTTTACATTATTTTCTACAAATATCCCATAGAAGAAAATGTATCCGTTCTCTTTTTGCAATAGTTAGTATTTTTCTTTATTTTAAAACCTTAATACAGAAATAAAATGGTGGTTCTTTAAACATGACAACAAACCTCCATTAGTATATATTTATAAATACTTATAAGTTGTTTTGTGGCTCTAAACAGGTTTTAAGTTGCTGGACTGAGAGAAAAATTGATTGAAAAGGTTACAGATCCCTGGTCTAATGTATGATAAAACAAATTGATGCCCTCGCTATAAAGCATGACCTTAGTATGTTTACAAAATGTATTTTATGTTTTTTATACAATTTTTTTAAAACATCATTAAACGTGTCAATATATTTTCAGTGGTTCATTGATGTGAAAGATTACAACTTTACCCTTAAGCCTCTTTCTGCAGCCAAACATGTAGTTTGAAATGTTTAAAGAGAAAAACACAAGGTCTAGCATAGATTTTACTTTACTTTAAGTTCCCGAAGACTGCAAATCCCATCTCATTTTACCATGTTTAGCTAACAAGTTAAACTTAGCTGAATTAACGAAAGCTATCCGCTAACGAAACCAACTGGGTCAGACCTTGAACGGGTTCTAAACTGCTTTTTCTGGACTCCAGCTGCAGAAAGCAGAATTTCGTCGGTTGATTTACATAGTTTCCTCTGCATAACTTACCATGGCTGCGCTCTGCGGGTAAAACATAAACAAAATGCTTAAGTCTATCGGAGACCTTCTTTCACATCCCACCTCTTCATCATTACCCTTGTCGGCTGGGCTCTTATCAGCTGCAGGTCCAAAGGGCACCGAGCTTTTCCAAGAATCCTTGAGGAGCTCATGACCTCCTCCTTCCAGCACGGCCAGCCCTGTTTCACCTCCGGAGCAGAGCAGCTCTGTCCCCCTTCAGACCACAAACATGCTTCGCAGCAGCAGAGGACCGACTGCAGGCGCAGAGAACAGCTGTACATCAACAAGTGTGCTTCCGGTCAAAACCCTGCATCTTATACCCCAGTCACAGAAAAGTAAATTCACTTGGGCACTGAAAATAGTTTTTATTTACAACAACAAGGACTGACAACCCAGTCCTGCACTGCAGCCTTCAGTAAGTTATACACAAGTTCCTAAATTCAGCGTTGAAAAGTGAGATCCTCTGTCAACAACTCAGGGAACTTTAGGACTATTCCCCCTTTCATCCAAACTAGATTCTCACAGTTTGACCTTGGGTAAAAATAAGATGTTTTCTTTACATCTTATTATTAAAAATTTAAACGTAAAGAATGATCTAGTAGCTTATTTCATAACAGCTTGTAACTGACCAACTGTACTGCAGGTTTAAAACGGCAATTCCTTAACAAGACTGATGGGCGGGACGTTTCCACACCATGTCTGTCCTTGCAGTTTGGGATTATAAATATTTCTAAACACCCCAACTGTTTTTTCCCTGTAGGTCGTAGGTTAGTTTCAGCCATCTGGTGGTCAGTGTGCAGCAACGGGCTGGGGAGGAGTAATGTGACCTTAGCCGATGTTGGATACTGTTAGTTAGTATGACACCTTTTCAGGCATATCATAATGACCACAGGACAGAAAATGTGAGCTGTTTTGACATAACGTCTTAAAATCTCAGTACATCTTGAACCCGTTCACTGGCCACGCCTAATCCCAACCTACTATCTCTTTTCTTCACCAAAAAAAAAAAACTGTTCACATGTATATCATATTTTTCTTGATAATCAATTACTAAAATCTCACATATTAAATTTATCTGTAGTTTTTTTTACTTAAGACTTTATCACCCTGTTACCACTGACTCTGGTTCAGATCCCCATATAGAGGAAACTCTGAGCGACCCCCCTGCTGAGAGATGTTTTTTTATGGAAGACCAGAACCTCATTTCCTTACAACAGACTACAACTACATGGTTCCTGCATGTCTCATGTCTAAGTTCTATACCTTTCCAGACTCAGATTCCCAAAGCTCTCTGTCGTTTCCAGATAATAATTAAGCATCAACACAAAACTTCACTTTGTGCTTATGGCAGACATTTCTTTGCTTTAAAAATTTAACCTTCAAAAACTGCAGCCACCAACTAGGACAAAAAAAAAAATTGATATGTAATTAGGCCTGAAAAACAAATGCCATAATTTTCCAGACTATACAGAACCCTGTGAGTAGATTATAGAAAATTACTTTTTATCATCAGTTGTCAAAGCAGGTATAGAACATCCCCCTTGCTGCATGACTTGATGCATGTTAGGTATAAAACGCAGAGGAGCAATAGGCTACTTTTCATACCTGTGAAAGTTGGGTATGATATGACTAAAGCTGCAAAGCTAAAAAATGGCAAAGAGCCAAAATAACCAGAACCCACTCAAGAGTGATGCATTGATTGGTGAGACAGCTCTTTTTGATGCTCAAGCTTACTTTTTCACAGGTTCTGCTGCAGATTGGCAGAACAGATTATGCAACAAAAAGGGCAGTATGTGTAAATAAAGAACAGGCTGGCACAGCTTTTACAAACCAGTTGAACCTAAAGGTTCAGGAGGGCCAAGAACTGCTTCACAAAGGTTCTCCTAAAGTCACTGAGATCCTACACCATGCAAGACACTCTTTCATTATAGGAGACACCTTTAATCTCCTTTACACCTAAATGTGTTCTGACACGTCTATATTCTTAACAGTATCATACTTTGCTCAGGTAGTAAAAGACCTAAAGAGTTCAACATCCTCAGCTCTCCATTGCATCTGCAGTTGTGTAATTTTCTTTGGACTTGTCTTTTGTTTGGGAATGGTCCCTAGCGTCTTCTAGCAGTGAAAGGTCAAGTTCAGGTAAGGGGACTCTCCAGTACTGAAAGGAGTTAAAAGTGTCATCTTCATCAGGCGAGTCCTCTACTGTCTGAAAGGAAGAAAAAAAGGCAAGTGAACATCCAGAACACCTCAGATAGAACCGTTTTGTAAAACCAAAGATGCAAGAAAACCTGATTTACATTAATTTTAATAAATTAGAAAATCATTGAAAGTTAATCTCATTCATCAATTTAAAAGTGAAACTCGTTTCATCACAAAGAGTGATCAATTTCAAATGTTTATTTCAGTTTATTTTTCTGATTGTTTTACAGCTAATGAACAACATGTTCCATTTCTTAGAAAGTTACCACGTTGCAAAGACCAACAGAAAAGGATTTTTAATACATTATATGCACTAATTACTTAGTTTGGGCTCCTTTTGCATGAATTACTGCATCAATGCAGACTGGCATGGAGGCGATAAACCTGTAGCTCTGCTGAGGTCTTTCGGAAGCCCAGGTTGCTTTAATAGCAGACTTCAGCTCGTCTGTATTGTTGGCTCTGGTGTCTCTCATCTTACTTTTGACAATACTCCAAAGTTTCTCTATGGTGTTTTCGTCAGGCCGGTTTGCAGGCTAATCGTGGGCACTGAAACCATGGTCACTACAGCTGGTTTTGGTATTTTTGTCAGTGTGGGCAACTGCTAAGTCCTGATGGAAAATGAAATCAGCATCTCCATACAGCTTGTCAGGAGAAGGAGGCATGAACTGCAATTAATATGCTTGGATACAGCATATTAATGGATCTCTGGAAAATGTGTCATTATTGACAGTCTGCTGGACAACAGTTGATTGAGCAGTCTTCCCCATGATTGTGTAGAAAACATATTTCTGCATTAAATTAAATCTTTTTTATTTCTCCTATACTGTAATTGTAATTTTATTTTGAGAAACAGGTTGTTGGGGTTCTTTAAAATCAAATGAAAACACTGTACTGAATCAGTGTAATATACAAGTTTGACATTTTTAAATTGTGCTAATGATAACATTCACCTGTCAAAACATCCCATTCATATTGCCCCAGATTTGGTGACACAAACTTTTGGATAAACAGTATTCTGCCACAGAGACTATTTCTTTCCCCAGGATGTCTTTCTGTTGAACACAGTGATCACCTCAACCTGGGTAGCAGCTACTCTACTGGAAACGTAAGCATGCTGCCCCATTACAACCGGCCTTCCCTCCTTTTGCATTTATTTTTTAAACAGACACACACACAGACACACACGTGTGTACGTGTTTTTTTTTCCCCACACACACTGTGGCGATGTAAGCGATGGAAACCGAAGTCAAATTCCCTGTTTATAAACCCAAACTTGGCCATTATAGTTGATTTCGGTATTCAAGACTGAGCAAATTGTGACATCTAGCGGATATTTACCCTTATTGCATCATCATATGCTTTCTAATGAGGTTGAGTATAGCTAAATTAAGCAATGTTGACATACTTTAGCATTTCCTGTACGTGTAACAGTGTCTGAACCAACACTGTCCTCTCGGGATCGCTTATTTCCTGAAAGTGAGCAGGACATCCTCTCGTCCTTGAAACTTCCAGAAGACGGCCCCTTCAAAACATCCTTTGCATGATTTCCAGAGTCCGAGAGTAAAATCTTTGGACCAAAATCTGCTTCTTCGTTCTCGAAACAACAAGGCCTTTTTCTGCAGCGACTCCCCAACAAAGTCAGCAGGGACTGAGGGCTCACACCCCCGTCTTGGGCCATGCTCTCCAGCTGCATGTCAACACCGCAGAGCGGAGGGAAGTGTCTTCTTTTACTGGGAGAGTCAAGGAACACAGTTTCTTCAGCACGTCTTTTGGCCATCAAAAAGTCAGAGGACCAGTGGTACAAAGTAGCAAAGCAAAGTCACCTTCCTTTTAAATGTTTTACACAAATGCGTGCAAGACCAGCTAGCAAAAACACTGCACCGGTAGTGTTATTCAACAGCGGAAGTGAAAAGGACCAATCAGGGGACAGCTTTGCTGGTTAAAGCCCGCCCACTGCCATTCCTCTTCCTTTGGCGGGCAGATTTATATTGCTCCGCTTGCTTTTAATAAAGCTACTAAACGATTTTGTAATGTTTATTAGGAAATACAATTTAGTACAGCAAAACAGTGCCATGGTGGTAAATGGCCTGCACTTGTATAGTGCTTTATCAAGTCCCCAGAGACTCCAAAGCCCTTTACACTACAATCAGTCATCCACCCATTGATACACACATTCACAGTGGTAAGCTAGCAGTGTAGCAACACTGACAATGCGAGACTGCCATACAATCGGCGCCACCAGATCCTTGCCCAAGGACACAACGAGTGCGACGGGCAAGACCAAAATAAAAGTTACAAAATACTTAGCAGCATTTATAGATGCAAATTGTGAAAAATGTACTTTCTTCAATCAGCTTTAAATGGTTTTGACTATTTACAGATAGATGTAAGTTTATAGTATAAAAATTTGGTTTGCCTGATTCCAAACCATCTCTGAGTGTCAAATGCAAAAAGTGCTGCAACTGTCCACGGTCTCTCCTTAAAAAGGCCTATAACATGCATATACAATAATATTTGATATTTCCAAACCTATATTTGATCTCAGTCCAGTGACCTGCGGTGAGGTCCATGACTGGTGAAGCCCTGAATCCTGTCGAGTCAGATGTACAAATCCAATTATTTTGGTAGCATTAATCAAGTCTTTTATATATTCCGTATATCCCTGCCGGATAATGTTGAAGCTGTCTATGACACTGGATGAAATAATCTGAATTGGGGGGGGGGGCATGCATAAAGGACCAGGGCTGCAAGCTTTGATGACGCAGTTCAATGTCTTCTTTGGAAAGTCTTTAAAAGTGTTCTCATCTGCGGGGCAGGTGGCGAAGGTTCTCCAGGATTTAAGAGCGGGTCAAACCCAAATATAATTTTACTATTTACAAATCATAAACCATGCCTGAAGGCTGTAAGAAAAGAAAGACCTTGTCAGCTTTATGAATCACAGCATACTGTGCGCTGTATTTATTAACATCCTAAATTAGCTGATCACATAAAATCAGCTGTTCAGACTCACAAATATCTAATATCCAACCTAAAACGTGGTAAAAAGCCTGCGGTTTTGCGCTTTAAAGTAATTGTAAATGGTGAATGGACTGAACTTATATAGCGCTTTTCCAGTCATACCAACCGCTCAAAGCGCTTTAACACTAGAGCCACATTCACCCAATCGCACTCACTAACGCTCACACATTCATACACCGATACACAGATCGGTAGGTAACTTGAGGTTAAGTGCCTTTACCACTCCTGCCACCCCCTCAAAGCAAAGTTTGTTGTTAACTACATTACTTGAATCATTTTCTTTACTCATCCGCCGTGTAAGAACATTGGGGTACACACCAACACTGCCTTGTGACAAAACTGAGCATTGTGCACCTGACAGTCAAGGTAGCCTACATACTCCTGACAGTGAAACGAATCCGCCACCACTGGCTTGATGTAACGTCCAAAAAGTGTTCAGACCTTTTTTTTTTTCAAAATGATTGGCTTTATTTCAAAGAAAATACAGGTGACAGTGACCAATGCAAATAAGCTCATGAAAGTAAAAATAAACGTATCATGTATAATTCAGTTACAGAGGCACAAGTGAATGCATACAAACTGTGGCAAAGGAAGTCAGTGAAGTAAATTAAGACTGAGGCATAATAGCCAAACACAGTCAACTCCATATGGCTCGCAACTCACAAATCAATAAAAACAAACATTTGTAGCTTCTGGTAACTCAATTACCTCCAACTTCAAAATCAAAAAAATGCTAAGATCAGACATTTTTAAAGCCGATACCGCAGTCCCACAATTCCTGATACTATGCATGGGCCTGTTACTAGTATCAAAGTTCGTGCTATCTAATTATGGTTTCAAAAACCGCTAAAATGATCAGTCACTTAACTGTTTCCGCTGTTTAAACTCCTTTAAATGAGACGCCTGAACAGTGCCAGAATGAGCAGAGTTTTCCTTTACTGCTGTACAGTGTCTCTCCCACCTGATGCTTTGGACTGCCGATCAGCTGGCTCAAAGGCCACTAGACCTTTCCATCACTTACAAGAAAAAAATAATTTGGCTGTTTAAAATAAAAAGGAAAATTAGTGTGATGCATTTCTGTTTTAAATTTCTGTGTCAATATTCTGATATCATAAAAACCATGTTTTTTTGCTCAAGGTTATCATAGCATGAGAATCACATTCCTGCCCATGCCTGCTTCACACAACCCTTGTTTTCTGCTGTATTTATGTGCTTGAGTTCTCCAAAAACCTCGTTAAGCACTTTTTAAAGAGAGAAGCAATTTAAAAGGCCGTTTTACAGAGAACAAGAAAAATATGTCCATATTTCTTGTGTCTTGGTGGTTAAACTTCTCTAAGTTAGCCGTGTTTATCCGAGGATTTCATGTCACGTTAGTCTGTTGCTGCCCTCTCGCCTGGATGACTTAGCAGCTGGTGGAGAATTGTGTTGGTGTTCATCTTCTTGACCATTAAACTGCAATTCTGAAGGTTTTCGAGCGACAAAGAAGACACAATCGTAAACGTATCTTAGCATAGAGCACTCATTCTCAGTGTAGGTTGTCTGCATCGACTCTTTCTCCACCTGTAACAGAAATAACACTGCTTTTCTACTCTAATGATGAATTTGAAGAAAAGCAGAATGTAAGCAAATTAAAATAATGTGAATTTACCTCAATGAGGAACCCATATTTTATCATCGCTGTCCGAATGTCTTCATAGCTAAGTTCAATAGAGAGCTCGTTGGCTATATTCTCAAAGTGATACAGCAGTGGGCCTTAAAGACAAAGGAAACGAAAACAGATTAATTTCTACAACCATTTGTTAGTAAGAGTCACAGATTTAAGTTCAACTTGAATTACTTGAAACAAGCAATGACAGTAAAGTTCTTTATTTTTAAAAACAGACATGCAGGTATAGCAAAAGCAAGTGCATCCTGTTTGGATTCCATTAAATTTTATATCAGGAGAATAAAAAAACTCATTTTCTATCGGCTGTTCCCTTCAGGGATCGCTGCAGATAACCATCTGTCTAAATCTCACCATATCCCTAACATGTCCTCCGTCACACCAAGATTCTTCAAATCCTCCTTTAATACTGCGATACTTCTCTGTTTCTCTAAAAACTTCCCATTGTTTTCCAACATTGCTCTTGTATTATGGCATTGATTTTGTTTAACCAATGTTGGTATTTTACCAGGTTTTACAGTTGCTAATTTAGGTTGATGTGTTGTCGAATATGCTCATTGAACATAAAATCTAGCATTTCTGAATGGTTCAAGTCTACCAAAGTTTTCTTTTCCAAACTAGACTCACCGAGGTTGATCCATACTCCTCCAGGTTTAAGAATATTCCAGATTGTATCCACATACTCCAAGACATTATTAGCTGTGTCAATAAAGAAGCAGGTTGCCACACAGTCCCAGCACTCTGAGAGGAACACATGATGTCACAAGGTGATGCCCTGTACAACTTAGGTACATATTTAACCAATATACCAATACACTTTTGATTGATCCAGGTAAACAGTTGGATGCAAGAGAAACTGTACTGGAATACGCCTTGCAAACCAAATAGATGTTGAAATTAGACTCAATCCCTGTTAGCTTTAACATACCTGATTCACTGTAAACCTCCATAAAGTCCCCTGCCACCATGGAGAAATCTGTATTCAGCGGCAGACTCTGAGGGTTAACGTCGGGGAATCTGATTGGTCGCGTTTGGTCGGAAGATTTCTTGTTGTTGCTGAACTGGTGGATCCAGGGATACAGGGTCAGAGCATTCTCTTCCTCACATCTGAGTGAAAAAGTGTAAACTTGTCAGTAAAACCTGGATATAGCAATATTCAAGGTTTCTGTAAGTTAAGACTTTTTACAACCTTTTAGGTTTAGGATAATTTCAATTTAAGACATACATGAATAACAAAAAATAAGATAACTTCACTTAATAAGCTTTTTAAATTCCCTTAAGTATAATATAACTCTGTTAACTTAAATTAGAGCTTTTGTATGTTTGTTTATTGCTTTTGCACCTTTGTACCTTCTTCCAGAGTACAGTGAGCTTTGTAACGGTGATTGACAAAAGGTTTTAGCCAACTATTGAAAGTGCTACATGCTGGTGCCATTGTTAGCACTGTTTGCATGCAGCAAGAAGGTCTGGGATTCTAATCCCAGCCTGGGGTCTTTCAGCATGGAGTTTAAGTGTTTTCTCCGGCTAATCTGGCTTCCTCCCAGTCCAAAGAATATCCATTTTAGGTTAACTGGTCTCACTAAATTGCCCTAATGAGCCTTAGTGTGTGCACACATGGTTATTTGTCTTGTTTGTCTCTGTGTAGCCCTGGTGAAATCTCTAGGGTGTACCTCGCATCTTGCCAAATGCCTGCTGAAGACAGGCAAAACTCCGTGCAGAAATAAATGCAAGGAATGTATAACAGTCCAGTGATGTTTGCTGAAGTCAAAGAAGACTAAATGCATTTTTGTGTGTTACCTGTTGAGAACAAAGTTTGAAGAGAAAAGCATGAAGAAGCTCCATTCGTTGCCCTGGCACGCGTACCCCAGCCGAGCTATCTCCCAGGCAAGTCGACCAAGCCCAGCACCAGGAACCAGCACGCTCACCTTAGACACATCACTGATATAATAAGGGCACAAAATGCACACATCACACAGAAAACACTGAGATGTTTTTTAAAACATGGTCTGTGAAAACCAAATTACACTAAAGTTAAATTGGTGTGCCCTAGCTGAAATGGCAACTAGAAAAGTGAGCAGATAAAATTCCTACTATTGGTCACTTGGGAAGAGCCTCTGGATCTCTTGGATTATGGGTTTGTAGCAAGAGTCCCTCTCAGGCTGTCCTGCTTCACTCCAGTCTCTGACAAACTGCTTTATGGTGGATTTCAGTTTGTCCATGTCAAACGTCGAGGAGGTGCGCGCCTTCCTCGGATCCTCCTGGTAAAATGAGGGGGAAATGGCTGCACAAAACTTTAAGGGAAGAGAACATTGGACATACAACGGCATGTCAAAAAGAGACAATAAGCAGTGTGTGACTGTGTAAACTCTGAGTGCTCTTTGATTAACAGTTCAACACTCAATCTTCTTGAGTGAGACTGAAGCATTTCCTCTATTTCTCATTCTGCCCCAACAAATCTCCATCCAGATAATTATAGCGCTTGCCCTCAAAGACAACAATTTCTTCCCCAAAATGCGGTTTGTGATTGGTCATTCTAAACCCTTTGGCAATTTAGTTACTTCACAGCAATTTAGAAGATTACCACTTTAAAAGTCCCAAAGGGCAATGTGTGCATGTACAGAGCTGACATATAAGATTGTAACAATTACTAGTTTTTGATGGAACTTATTTTCGATTGATCATAGCCTAGTATCCCAAAATACCAGATCTACCCTCATTGGGGGGCGGGTGGCCTAATGGTTAGAGACCAGGGCATTTGCATCCTGGAGAGGCCACAAGTACTTTGGTTTGAATCCCACAGCCTGCCACTCTGGGTCCCTGGCAAGACCCTTAGCCCCTGAATGCTCCCCCGGGCACCGCACAATGGCAGCCCACTGCTCCCTAAGGGATGGGTTAAATACAGAGCACAATTTCTCCATTGTGAGATCAACAAAATTTATATTATTATTATTAAAAGAGCAAGATGAATTTGCAAAGTTAAGACAATCGTTTATTTATTTCAAATAAATACTAATAATGTGAATAAAACAAGAATTTATGTAACCCTTCATACACTGCCTAAACCTTCAATCACAACAAAACAAGCTACAATCTTTTAGAAGTGTTGTAAAGTTGTTCATATATAAATTCTACCAGACATGTAAACTACACACACACAAAAAAATAAAAACGATCGTGGGCTGCTCATTATTCACTTAAATATATCAATGTGACAATTCTAGCGTTTGTCACGTCCTCTTTTTTTGACACACACTGTGCTTTTCTGCCTTAAATTCGCTCTCCAACATTGTTGATACTGGCCCAGATGCAACCAGGGCATCTGCAGGTTTCAACAAGTTAAATTTCAGACTTTTTAAGACCTTTCTAATGTCACTTTGAATTAAATTTGAGACCAGAAAAAATGTGTAAATATAGGGTATGGTTGGTGGGATCCTGTTGTATTATATTCAAGCCATACCGTCACACAATGAGACACATTCAAGTTTAGTTTTTGTCTGTTTGTAGAACGTAAAGTGATAAAAGTGCATTCTGGTTCAATTGTATGAACAAGTGCAAAAAAAATGTGCTCGTGATTTGTGAGTCAGGGAACATCAAACACACCTATCTCCTCAATGGAGCCTGAAGACTGGTGCTTGACCACTATGTTTAAAATCCACAAAACTGCTGCTCTTAGATCGACCGTTTTCTGAGGATCCTCAATTTAACAATCCTGATTTTATAGCTTACCCGTTCCCCATACTCCACGTTCTCGAACATGTGAAGTCCGTTGTGAACGATTGCGTCCAGAACCTCTTGGTTGTGTTCGGCGCACCGTCTGACCCGGTCCAGGTTGGATATAACACCAGGCAGCAGTCTTTTGTGTCTTTGTGAGAGGCTGTGAAACTGACGCTCAGCCCGCTTGACCTGCTCCTGGACATGGAACCTGGTGGGAGAACAACAGAAACACAACGCCAAGTGCTCAGAACCTAAACTGCGATGTATATGTAGCACAATGGTTTCTGTGTGGTTCCAGAGTCTTTTTCTTGTTAGCAAAACGCCAAGATTAACATTATGATATATCGACACATAATACTACTCCCGTCTCGTCTTTTACTTTGCAAAATACATTTATTGTACCTATAAAACCTGAAGGCATCGATTATTCTCCAGAAATGCTGCCTTTCCAGCTTGGTCTCCTCCTCCGGGGTGTATTTTCTTCGTTCTTTCTGAAAATATGCTTTACTCTGCGGTTCCGCTGCTGTTGGTTCCGCCATGTTTGAAAAAGACCGGCGGTCATCCAATCACAGCGCTACTTTTTCTTCTTGTGTTGTTCATTTTCGGTTGACAAATAACTTAATGGTGCATTACCGCCACCAACTGGTAAGGAGTGTGGATCAGGATTTTTAAAAAATAACTAAATAAATAAATACTTGAATAAACGAAATCCTCTCAATTAAGCCAGAATTCCGAAGAAACTGTAATATTAATAGGTAACATTTCCTGTTTCCTAAGACCTCTGTTAATTTGTATTCTGTTTTAATCTTCTCAAGATTAAAACAAAATACTTCTCCCCTCCATCTCCCCTACATTGCTCTGTATCTTATAAAACCATTGCCCTTTTCGCTCTTTGATGCTGCTTTTAATTTCTGCTCTATTAATATTCATTTCTATATCAGTATTACTATGCTTTGCAGCGTCCTTTGCTGTTTTGTCTGCCATCTCATTTCCATGTATCCCAATATGTGCTGGTAGCCATAAAAATGCTACAGGTCCCTGGCCAGCAGCAAGGTGAGTTTGTCCCATCTTGGTGTGGGGTCGGGGGTTCCGATGTGGGCGCGGTTCTCGGTGGTGTCTGCCCTGTTGCGCCTGTGGGCGGGAGCTGGGGTAGCATTGCACGGGCCCTTGCCTTGGCATCACGGCCCGCTGTGTGGGGGCAGGATACGGCGGGGGTGCTTGGAGCAGGGCTGTGTGTGGAGCTTGCGCTATGTGGGTGTTGCTTCGAAAGCTTTTCGGGGATGAAGCTCATCTATAAGGGTGTGCCCATGTGCTGTAGGGAGGGGATTCATGGCGTTTAGGTTCGGGGGCATGTGTTCGATATCTGTGTCCTGGTTGGGGGTGACCCTGTGGGGAAATTCGTGTTGGGGTTCATTGGGGGTGGGGGGCTCATGGGGTTTGGATCGGAATTCATTGGGAAGTTGGCACTATTTCATTTTGTGGCGGCTCTGGTAGGCGGGCTAGTTTGGACCATGTAGACCCATCTTTTGTACATGGCCCCCTCTCTGGATGAGGATGGGGGTCGTTGGGAACTGGGGTCTGGGCCGGGGTCGCTCAGGTTCAGGCACGAGCCTGGGCTAGCCCGGACCAGGTTCAGGTGCTGGTGCTTTCTACCTGTCTCCACCCCCGGAGGGAACGGTACCACCTCCTGGGTCCGGGGGCTGGTTGCCCCTATGGGGTATCGGCACCTGGACCTGGGAGTATAGAGTATGTATGGGGAGTGTGAGTGAGTTTACGACGTTGATTGTTGTTTGTCTTTACGTTGGGTGCGTAGGTATGAGTGTTGTTATGTGTAGGGTGGGAATGTATGATTGTGACTGTGTGTGCCTGTTTTTTTGTGTCAGGTTGGGTCTTGGACTGCTCCCTCTCCTGGATCAGTTTAGGCCCCCCATCAAATGTAAGGCCTATTTCCTCCCCGCCACACTACCTGCTGGTGGTTGGTGTCTTTGCCCGCCAGTGTACTTGTGGTTCTCGGTGTCCGGGGCTGGGTGATTGGATGTGTACCGGGTCACTACCGGTGGCTGCTTGCCAGGACCCCTGGGCTCTGTTGGGCCTCTGCTTGGGGAGTGATATGCCTCGGGGTCTCGGGTCTCTGGGTCCATGGCTGGATCTGCTTGGGCGTAGACGGCTGTCAGCGGGGCCTGTGGGCTTGTCGCTGCAGCTCCCTGGGGCTGCTGCACTGTGGCTGCTGGGTGGTTCCCCTGGGAGTCTCCTCTGCTCTTCTCTGGGGGGGTTGTGATAGTCCTGGCGGTGGATCTCCTGGGGTTCCTGTGCTCTGTGGGACCCTTGGATGTCTGTGGCTCGGATCTCCTTCGTATATGTCCCAGATCCAGGGGGGCAGGTCTGTGGCTCCTCACACTCGCTACTGCATATTTTTATGGACAAACCTTGTATACACAAGCACGCTCACACTCAGACCCACAGGTGTTTAGATTCAGGTGTTAACAGATACACAGTTGTTCTATTTTGAGCCGCATTTACCACTAAGTACACTAAGTACTGTTAACATGCAGGTGTAGAAGCAAGCAGGGTGTTATCTTGTATTCTCTTCACCCTTCTTTTTTCTCCCCTTTTCCTTTTTGCCCCACCTCTCTCTCTTTCGTGCTTATTATAATTATTTTTTCATTTCTGTCTCCGTGTCTGTAACAATTGAAATAATCCAAAAGCAGTTTCTAATAAAATTTCTTTTATAAATATCAAGCAGAGCTTTAAAGCGTTAGCTGTAATGCTCCATTTGTGAAAGTAAATCTGTTGGGCTTTTTCTTGGCACTCAGACAACAATTCTGAGCGCTACTCTGACGGAAAGGACACAGTTAAAAAAAATATATATATATACTATTACCAGCCCCATTTTTGTAGTCTATATAATGTCTGCTGTATCTCTATAAGAATATCTGGTCTACTCTCTGAATTACTGTTATGTAAACTTTGCAATGATGAACTAGAGTCTCAACAAATAATTGTTCTAAGTGGTCTAATTTCCTATATCCACTGTACTGCTAAAAGGATTGCCAGCATTTTCCCCGTGTACACCGATAGTCAATTACTAATCCTTTTACCCTTTCAAATATTAAATTCAGGTAAAATAAATGCTACTCCCATCTTGTCATCTATCTTTTGATGCATCTGTAAATCTAAATTTAACTATTCTAACTGTAAGTATCCTTCTGTATCAGAGGGCACTGTAAATTTCATCACACGAAAAAGGAATGAAACAAGTGCAAACTTACCAAGACATGGCTATATGCCTAAAGTGACAAGCTGGGGAATGAGAACATTAATCAAAGAAGCAGCCACACAAAAAAGGACAGGGCTGTGAAAAAATTTAATTTACCTCTCAGATTTTTTCTATTTTCACTAACGTTTCAGATCATCACATTTTAATAATAGACAAAGATGAGTTAATACAAAAAGCAATTTTCAAATGAAGTTTTCACTTATTGTGGGGAAAGAAGCTATAAACAATCTGGTCTAAAATGAAAAAGCAGTTGCCACCTAAACTGCCATCAAGTGTTTGATGAGCTAGTCTTTTATTTCACTGTCTTTATATTTCACTTCATTTGATGGCCAAGAGGCGGGGTACACCTTGGACAGGTCGCCAGTCCATCGCAGGGCAACACAGAGACACACAGGACAAACACCCATGCACAGACCAATTAACCTAACAGTCGTGTTTTTAGACTGTGGGAGGAAGCCGGAGTACCCGGAAAGAACCCATGCAAGCTCCATAGGTCGGAAGTCGAACCCAGGACCTTCTTGCTGCAAGGCAACCGTGCTACCAACTGCCCCACCGTGCAGACCCTTGAAAACTACAATTTGAATTACCTCTGGTTATTTTTGACATTAAAGTTCATTTGATAAAAGATTGATTTTATCCACTCTTGATATGTGCCGATATCAAATTGAGTTTCACACTGTCTTGTTTAAAGAAAAACTGAGGATGATCAGTTAATATATTGATTTTGATTAGCAGCAAATGGTTGCTTCTTTTCCTCTTGAACCCTTTGAAACAGTACAAGTGTACAACGTTTTTCCACAAAGAGCTTTTTTCATTTTGGTTTCATAATGACGAACGAGTGTTATTCTGTTGTATGTTTTTGTTCACTTGAGGTTAGATTTAAATTGTTTTGGAATCTGCAAAAAGAGCAAAAAGATTGTATTGTGTCCAGGTCCAGTAAAACAGAATTGAAAAAGATGTACTTTCTCTTTTATCATGAACACAGCCGCACTTTGTACATTTTTAAATAAAAGCAACTCATGAAATCGTATTAACTACACACATTTTTAAGATTTAAGAGGGCAATGGCAGGCAGACCTCAAGAGAAAGCAAAGATAAAGGAAACTGGAACCGATATCAGGTCCTTATACTCTATAACTAATACCAAACAAATGAGGCATTTTTTGTCTAAAAAGGGTTTTGTTGTGCAAATCCAGACAAATATATGCTATTGAATAATTTTCTTTTGTTAAAAGCAGTCTACTATCAGATTTCCCTGTGATTATTAAGTCCTCAGAACTCAATCAGACTGGCAGATGGTTTGGCTTTGTCTTGTATTTATTATAGAACATGCCTTTTTTAAGGATCAGCAAATACAAACGTGAAGCAAACATGTTATCTGTGTATGCAATGAGAACAAGACACCACACAAAGTCTTTTCTTTGTATTACATATGTACTAATAAAGCTGGGTTTAAACATAACATCTATTCCTTCAGATGTTTGGGTTGACAATCTTGCCCAGAAAAAGCATGTTTTCTGCGACTCGCTCAGTGATGATCACCATGAAAGGACGGTTGAACCTTAATTCTGGGATGTGGCGGAAGGATAGAAGTGTGATGCCGATACCAGTGGCTGCTGCAGCGGTGGCTCCGGCCTCATCGACGTCCAGTGTGGCTTGGTGCACAACCTTTACAGCGCAATCAAAGCAGAGTGTGTGAAACATGTCAACAGAACTTAAGCAAGGACATTTTATCATATGCTCCCCTCTTACCTCCGACACAGCCAGTTTCTGTCCCTCTGCAATGCCGCTGAGATCTGCACGATCCCCAAACATGTCTGTCATTCCCATTCCAGTCAGCACATCATTCAACTTGTAGGATGTCTTGATGGAAAATTTGGGAACACAGATCTTGTACCTCCTAAAAACACCAATTGTAAGCACTAATCATTCAAGACCTGACAAAAATTTTATTGATACTGACTGGTGACTCTCTTTACCCTGACTTCATCCACTTTAACCATCTAGTGACATGTGTAGGGCTGATATTTCTCTCCAGCATTGTCATATTGTCAGGTAACAGCAGCAGCATGGAGTAGGAGTTGTTGAAGGGCAGGTGGAGGACTGAGGTGTTGATGGCCTGGTCATAATAAGTACTAACATCTTCTTCCATTCTCATCATCTGGACTTGAACCTGCGAAATAAAAGATTGAGATTTAGTTGGAAAACAAATACAAGATGACTCAGATCTGCTCTGCATTTTTCACTGTATGATTTTGAACCTCTTTGTTTTTTTCCACCCTGAACACATCCTCCACAGTCTGCTCAGGATTAAAGGGAGTTTCCCATTTTCCTGTTTGAGCAGAAGGAAGAGTTTGTATGAATCACCTAAAAATGCCTCACAATGAAAAACAGAGGAGAGGGATCTCATAGTAGAGATCATTTACCTTTGTAGTAGATGTAACTGAGGAGGTACATAACTGTGCTTGGATCCAGGCTTTCAACCAGCTTGTTTATCTTTCCGTTAGTCTTATCTGATACATACTGATTGATGGTATTGGTGCTCTCTGTAGCTTTGGCAAAGTCAACACTGAAGCCCTCGGCAGAATAAAACTGCTTCAGGACATGCAGGAACTCAGGTTTTGGCTTGAAGAGGTTGTCCACAAACACAGCGGTGCCTTGGCTGATGTCCTCATGAGATGCCATACTTCCAAGAAATGTGCGAAAGGCCTGGTCTACATCTGTCTGTGTCAGCTGAGAGCTGTTGAAACCCAGACCACTAAGCAACTGCTGATGGGTCTCCCCCCGTGCCCCTACAGACAGAGCAGCCAAGGCAGCAGAGACACTGGCTGGAGAAAAGAAAATGTTTTTGCCTTGAGAGGCGCATGATCTACTAACTTCCTGTACAGATGGAAGGCAAACTCTTTGTTTGCTGAGGTCACCAGTGAGATTTTGCTGTCACTGTCCTCTGCAGCGGTGCCTTGGGCTTCCTCACCATGCCCAATGTGATGATGGCTTTCTCCTACACAGACCACTGCTGATAAGATCCAGAGAACCACCGGTGCTTGCATCATGGTAACCTGAAAGGGAGAGTCAAAAGTGACATTTATTGAGGTTACACAATATTTGCTTTTGCACACAGGCATGGTGAAATCTTTAAAACCCATCATTTTGGTTTTTTTGTTTAGTTTTTTGTTTTTTGCTACATAAAATTGGTTTACTCCATAAAAAAGCCCTCTTATTAAAATGATTGATTAATTTTTTTTATTTT